>JABGLZ010000284.1:0-65747 GCA_014705045.1 Colletotrichum theobromicola | reverse complement strand
CCCCCCCCCCCCAAAACAAGGCACTGTTCGCCGGTGGTGGGTAGATGTGGGGCCGAAACCCGGGGCGGATCACAGCTCCGAAATGCCACTTTCAATGACAAAGCATAAAAGCCAGGCCGAGCGAGTTGGAAGGTTGCCGATGACTACCTTATGGAAGCAAGCAAGTCTTGATTCTTTACTCAAGAGTTGTCTGCAAAAAAGTACAATTCTAGTGCAACTATCTTCCATCTATGGAAGTTGCGACCAAAACTAAGTCGATGAAGCATGTCACCTAATTCTTCCGCGCCTTGAAGTGGCGTTTGTTTCTATCCTTTCACACATCCAAAACCTCTAACTCATGCCGACCTTGTCCTTGAACCCGTAACAGCTCTGAACTATCCATCCAAGAAAGCCGAGGCAGAAGGCAACCTCGAGAGCCAGCCCCACTTCACGCATTACCATGAATGGGTACTAGACCTGAAAGGTGTCCCAATTGATACAAAGTTGGTCGTCCATTGCCGCCAATGGCGTTTTCTCGAACCTAAATGTTTCGCACACTTGACGCTCAAGGCACTACCAAATGGGTTTTTAAAGCAGAGTACAAGAATTTGGTACGTGGAACCCTAATAATCCGGTCAATTGGCAGCGCCACAAGAACTCTCAAGCTGATGCTTGAGAGCATCAAGGTTTTTCTTGACGATTTTGAACCTTAAAACCTGATTGATCATAGCCAGAAGGTCTCAATAAAAAGGACTGTCGTCGAGGAGAACTTTCTCAAGTCTAATTGCCACAAGAAAAAGCTCGGCAATTCGTGTCCACGTCGATCAATAACTCCAGCAGGATGGATTCCAGCACCAGCAGCAAAGAAGGGAAGTACAAACCACATGCTTCAAACAATGAGAATCCTTTCAGAGATTCGGATGGTCTCTGCCTGAGGAGCTGGGCACGAACCCACCCTACTACAGTTTCCCGAATACCCAAGCATTTTGAGGCGATTGACCAAGATACGATTTACGGAAAACGTAACAAGAAAGAATCTTCGAGAGGTCATAAAACAACGGACAAAAGTCTGGTAAACTCAGTTACCAGACTACGAAGCCGTCTCTTCCCCCGCCAAGTAAGGCCGATCGAGTACCATCATTATCCTACGAGCGGCCCCGCGCGCTTTGTACGGATAACCGATGGTGCGGAAAAGGATGAAACGATTCGTCAAATAGAGAATGCGGCTTCATGGCCAGATCACTTCAAATGGAGACTGATCAGCTACCACGTAACCGCAGATAATGAGCCTGTCGCTGTTGCTTGCATATGTCTCAAAGACTTCCCACAACAGTTACAGAACGGCATTACATGGGCGGACGGTGATCAGCAGGTTTCTTACCAAAAGCTGGTGCGATGGGGAACTTCATACTGGGAAGGGAAAACATACTGGCACGACCACGGGCCCGGCCGCCTCTGGAGAGCCGCAATAACACTGCGACATCAAGATGCGGACCATCTGCTCGCTGCCGATGGTCGGAAACTCATTCAGCCTGAGACCATCCAAATGTAAGACCCCTTCTAATTATTATGGAGTTCAACTGACGATTAATGACCCTGTTCAAGGCTCTCTCTACACCAGCGACTCGGTCCTGATACCTACAAAGAGGTCGTGAGGTTTGATGCTTTCAATGCATACGGCAACGACCTTAACGGTCAAAAGCTCACAGACTGGAATCATGCTCAAGGTATACCGAAAGAGCTGCTGAAATTCATTGACTCTCTTTATCCACACAAGTTAAGCTTTGGCATGAGGTCGGCGGCTTTCAGCAATTCTATTGACATCATGCCTGATGGGAGTAAACACATCGAGCACCAGCAAGATTCAGGGCAATGGCCTGAATGCAAGACATGCTAAAGCTTATGTGAGTTATCAAGATATCGCCTATCGGAAACTTCAGCTTATTCAAGGTGTGACAGCGGTCGAGGGTTGATGCGTGTTTCTGCGGAGATGGGGTGGAGGACCGGCGGGCATGATGCGGAGGAGGGTGGGGCTAAGCTGCCGGTCTCCACGATATGTTTGTCGGTTGTTCAGGGATGCAAGCAATGCCGACACAGTACAGTCAAACCCAGTTGCCGTATCGTGACGTTGGCTTGGAAATCACGGATTGCACGGTGGTCTTAAGATGTCCGACTACCCGGTAGGACCGCGTCTACAGGGAGACTTGCCGCAATTATAAGTCTAGAACTGTCTGCTACCCAATCTAGATTCCGAGCATCATCAGTCAACACTATACAATCACTTCCGTTAGACACATTATATCAATCTACAACTCGTATCATGTCCTCGATTGAAAACGCCGGCACCTCTCAGCCTTGGTCCCTGAGCGGCAAGACGGCCATCGTCACCGGCGGCTCAAGAGGTATCGGGAAAGCTATTGCAATCTACCTAACTCGTAAAGGGCTTGCCAACATCGCCATCACTTACGCATCTAACAAGGCCGCGGCGGCGGATACCCTTGATCAGTGCCGTGCTCACGGTATTAAGAACGCAGTTGCCCTTCAAGCTGACGCCCTTGATCCAACCGCGTGGCCCAGAGTGGTTCAAGACTCAGTCGACGCCTTGAAAGTCGCCCAAATTGACGTCCTCGTCAACAATGCTGTTTGGGGATCTTTTCAAGACTTCAAGCCTATGGGAGAGACCACCGCAGAAGAGTTCACCAAGGCGATGATCGCCAATGTGTACTCTCCCGTTGCGACCATCGTTGAGTTCATGAAGCACGCGCCCAAGACGGGCGGTCGCGTCATCAACATCTCCAGTGTCGCTGGAAAAGAGGCGAACAACGACCCCATCATCACGTATGGCGCCTGCAAAGCGGCTCTCGATAGCTACACGAGGTCCTTCGCGGGTTCCTTCTCCATCGACACCGGCATCACGTTCAACACGGTCGTTGTGGGACCAACTGCTACGGATGCGTTGGTGAATACGATGAGCGCGCTTCCTGCTGAGTTTGAGGATAAGCTTAAGGCGAGTGCTTCAGCTGCGTACCGCATGGGAGTCCCAGACGATATTGCGTACATCGTCGGCTTTCTTGCTAGCGACGAGAGCAAGTGGGTTAACGGAGCGGCGGTCAGTGCCAATGGTGGCTATAGATTGCTTCTTGCAGCCCTGGGTTAGGTTATTGTGAATAAAATAATCATAGGAGTGCACGTTGTCTGGTTTGAAAAGGATTTTGATAGAGACCGCGTGTTATTTCTTAGCTAGGGCGACTGCCTTTCTACGGGTTTACAACTGACTCTAATCTACTGTTGTCATCGTTGCTGTCCCTACCGTCGTCCTCATCGTCATCCTCGCTGTCGTCCTCATCCCCGTCCTCGTTATGTCTATTATTTTGGACTGGCACGTGTAGAGGGAGTGGGAATCGTAACAGAAGTTCAACTTCGCAAGTGTAGAAACCTATAAACTCGGAAGGGTTGTTGTGCCAGCCTCTGCTACCTGTTCGGATAGTCTGCTACCTGTTCGAATAGGAGAGATATCCGGGTGTCGTATTAGGATTTTCTGTTCAGATTACATACATGTTCAAATTCTATATAAGTTGGACCAGAGACCAGATTTTACCAGCTTGGGAAAGGTTCTTCAAATTGTGGAAGACCTATCATCTGGCTCACTGGTTAAAAAACCTCGTCCTCACTTACTCTCATTCATTTCTTCGCCGAACTTGTTCCCGACCTAAGCCCAGCGCTCTGCGTTCTCAGTAATTGAGACGATGTCCGCTATCAAGCCTTCTCAGGCTTTATTCGCCAAAGTTGCTCCCGTTTCAGAAATGCAATTCGACGCATCTAAAGCACCGCTCCTTCAACTTCCGACCGAGCTGATATATTGCATCACCGATAACCTAGAGCTGCACGATGCGTATCTTTTCAGTCAAACCTGCAGAGCCGTCCACCTGTTAACCCATGGGCATGTGGAAGCAACACTCCGCGCGATTGGAATTTTCCAAGAAGTCGTGCCCTCTTCAGGCTGTGTGGCCTGTACCAAACGGAGGATCTGTTCCTCGTGTATCACTTTCGAAGAATTAGTGGAAAGAAAGAAGAAATCCACTATTCATCGTCAAGCTCGATTCGCCTTCTGGGCAGGCATCGCAAATCACCTTCCTGACAGGTGGGCGTGCCCATCTTGCAAATACCTCCACCCGATCCACCAGAAAAACCAGCAAAGTTTCCGAAACTCGGTCAAACGATTTTGTAACGCTAGAAGCGGCCGTTATCTGCCTGTACTAGACCAATACTGTGCCGCTCGCGAAGCTCAAATACAGCTCGCCCTAAAGCGCACGCGTTTCGGTGACTTCCACAAGAAGTACCTCGAGGGCTTGATGGAGCCGTCGCAATACGTATTTGCTGGCTACCCGCACGCCCGGAAGGATGAGTACTGTTCCTGGAGGTATGAAGCTACGCCCAAGGTGATCAACGAACGATCCATGTTGCAAGAGGAGTGGGTAGTCAGCATGCACCGAGAGATGCGGCTCAGACCCTATTCGCTCTGGTTTATCGAGCTGTGTCCTCACATGGCCACCGTTGACGGGGGTTCGTTGTCACGGAATTCTCTGAATAGGCATGGCCTCACGAACTTCCGAGAGGCTGTCCAGTACGCAGTTAGAATGAGCCAAAGGGGTCCGCAGGCGGTACTCGGACATTGTCCGCTTTGCTTGACGGACTATAGAGTGAGTTTTGACGGCAGCGAGACACACGTTACTGCCTGGTACGATTTTGGTTCCTATAGCTCTCCAGCGGACGAAGCTTGGATGGCAAACGGAAGGAATCGGGGGACACAAGAGAGTCCTCCTCAGCGACATCAAGAGTTTTCGCATAATCGTGGAGAAGTTCGGCGGATGTTCGTCACAGGAAAGCCATATAGCTACGAATCACAGCATGGAAAGACGCATGTGCTCAAAGATAGGTCTGAGGAATAGTGTGGATGGGAAAGCCGGATTATTAAGTTTTTTGTTTTTTTTCCAGGCTGTATAATTTTCTGAGTATTACTTGAATCAGAGAAAATTGATACAAATATAAAAGACTACTGTTAAACCCTACCAAAAGCTGCTATAATGGCTAAAGTTGTCATGATTACTATAGTAAAATACCAGCGTACTGAAAACCCTTGCGTAGTATCATGAGGTATTGCTTGATCAACGATTGTTGCAAACGACTATTCAAAGTGAAATATTCGAAACCAAACTGTGTTCAACTTGAATACGTCTCTCTGGCCAAGTGGTTATTTTCAGTAAAGTACCTTAATCATCGTCTGAAGGGACTGAGTATGCAGCAAGATGCTCCATGTGCCGCGCTACATGGTTTCCTGCGCTCTCGATATGCCGAAAGCACATCGGGCATTCATCGCCATCACCGAAGGGGGTGCCCGGAAAAATCTGGCCTACATGTGCTTCCAGGTTGTGGTGAATCCAGTCACGTCGCTGGTGGAAGAACTTTGGTGGATCTTGGCAAGAATCGTGTAGGCAGATGTAAGGCTGCACATCTTGGAGCAGATGGAGCTTCCTACATACCAATAAGCATTGCTAAGCAGCACTCTCATCTATTCGACGTCTTGGGGTAAGTTACCTGTGAAGCCCCAAGAGTTGCGGCGTGGATCTCGAGCAGATCATGCAATCGACACAGCTGGTGCAATCTGATCGAAGTTTGAACAGGTTGGTAAAGGCGCCTGCTAAGGCGCCATGGATCCCCACCACCACATCGGAGGAACCTATGTCAGTGCTCCGCGTACTTCCGGACAATTCGATGGCTTGCGTTATCACCTCCGTAGAATCACCGCATGTATGGCTGGAAGGTGGAGATTTCGCCTGTGTCGCCCAGTATCTGAAGACGCGACGTCTCAGGCTGTTTGCCTTTCCCAGTCGAAGAGAAATGTGGGCTGAGAGGCGGGGATATTTGCTTCTTACTCGTTGGACATCGAACTCCTCGAACGGGTGTGTCCTGCTGATGCGAGCCATGACTGCCCATACATTTTCGAACCTCGGGAAGATTCGAGAAAAGATGACTTCTTCACTCTCCCTCTGGAATTTTTCAACTTGTCCAAATATACCACCGTCTCTTGTGAGGTCTTCTGAGATTTTCGATGGCCGCAATAGTGTGGGAGGCTGACTTGTTCTCAGCCCATGTGGTTGCAAAGGGCACTGGTCGGGACCATTGCCGAAAGAGCTGGCCTTCATCCGAGCTTTGACCTTGGCTGCTTCAAGTGGACAAGGAATACAAAAGAAGCTCTTCCCGCATCGTGGACTATTTTTTGCTCAGTGTCTAGTCTTCGCTTGAGTTTCGTCGAAGCATAGATATACGTACCATGCTTGCCGCCCTGGAGACCTCTTAACTAATCGGGCACCTCCGCAGAGTCGTCGAGGGCAAATCTGTAGCCTGGATGACTTGAGGCCCCTCTCAAAGGTTCTAAAGATGACAGACATAGCAATCTTGCTTCCGGGAACGATTCTGTCACGCCAGTTGGTCTCGTCCAGAAGTCGGCCATTCTCCTCGTGTATTAGATATTGCTGGCGAGACACTAACTGAATAGTGCCGAACTCGCCATGAATGAAAGCCTTCAAGGTCTGACTCGAGGTGGATTGTTTAGCTGGAAGGCCACTTTCAGTCCGTGACCCAGTTCTTAGGGCCGATACTTACCGCAAAACTCCGGAAGGCATCGTATTGTAGCACTCGAGGGGCGCCTCCCATAGCATCGAAGAAGGTCAGGTGGAATTTGGCCATGAGATCGGGCACAAGCTGCTTTGACGGACGCACCATCTGCGAGAGCAGCATACTGTACGTGGATCTTGTGAGTGACAGTCAACGTCATGGGGAGACGTCGTAGGGGACGTACAACAGATCTCGCAAGAAGTGTCCAAGGTACACCAGCACAAGATAATACCTTGAAATCATCAGCTTCCTCTGATTCCCAAACTCATTGTTGATAGTACTCACAACTCTTCAAGAGAGTCCCGGTCCTGACCATCGTTCATCGTACGGCCTCTGGGAAGGTCAATGGCTCTACTTCGGTACGACTTGTCCTCTGCGGCGTATAGAGGTTTCATAATAGGACCTGCAGACATATCGAAAGTCTGAGCATGCATGATAGAGCTGCCGAAAGGCTCAAAACTCTTTTTGAGGCTCTGTAGGTCGCCGACAATGTTTCGTTCAAGTTCGAGATTTTCCCCCTTTTGTGCCTCAAGAAAGCCGACAAATTGGTTTTGCAGGGCATCCGTTAAAGTGGAAGTGAGCTCCGGTCTAATAGTCTCTTGGAAAGCCAATCGGCATAGTTCTGGTAGACTTTTCTGAGTCTGGATAACGAGGTCGCTTCCAATTCAAATGTCAGCGGTGGAAACCTTACTCTTCGTCATACGTGCTCAAAGTTAGGTATACATGGGGTTTCATCTCGACCAAGGGGAGGAAATAGGGGTGTGCATGTAATTAAAATCGCGGTATGAGAGGCCAGACCGAGTCAACGTAATACGTTTGCGACTACTAAAATCGAACGAGATGATAGAGGTATGGAGAAAGATAGAAACAACAGACATGTAATGGTAAAGACACCGGGGAAGCTGAAGACTTAAAATAGAGAATACTAGAGTCTGGACTTACATCGTCAGCCTATGCAAAACAATGTGCAACACACTCATATGCGACTGAATCCGGCCTTTGAGGGCGAGAGTTTGGCTCGTATAGAACATATGCCACGTCATTTTCGGCGCAAAATGTCTTCATCTTCCATTCTTTCCCGTGCGTCCCAGCGTCGACTCGTACTTTTCGATGGTCTGAAGGAATTCCGTGACTGGGGTCCTGATAAGCTCGACCTGCCGCTTTATGTCGCCACCATACGACGAGTGCGCGTCCCAGTCAGCCAAGCCTGCGAGAGGACTCAACGTATGTATGAGCAATTTCAGAAAGGCAACGGCATCCCGGTAGTCGCGAGAAGCCCCCGCAGAGCTATCGAGGGCCTCGTAGATGTTGTACACTAGTTTTATCGCTGCGGCGATGCCGCCTGCCGACCAACCGAAAGACATTTTCCCGTCAGCAATCGCGTTTCAATTGTGCGAAAATGAGAAATTATTGAGGAGAATCGAAGTCGAGGTTTTAAGGCTATCTTGAGTGGCGAAATTGGTCCCTTTTACATGTGGTGTTCGTCATCAGGCAGACAAGCAGGCAGGCTGTCCGCCAACGGCACGAGCTTTGAACAAGACACTTGATGCAGCAGCTTGCATGTCACCAATAGAAATGATTCACAAGACTTAGCCACAGTCACTCGTCTATGAGGATATTACCTGCCGGAGACGATGTCCACATTGAGGGCGATGGCGAAGGCCTTTCCCGCCCGAGTAAAGTGGGGCCGAAACCGAAGGTCGCCGTCCTCAAACCGCGACAGCCGCACAGTGCCCATCTTCCGCCCGCACATCCTTCATCTCCACCTAATCATAACCAATTCTGCACAGTGTACTAATCACCTCATACATGGCGCTTGTGACCAAATCCAGCACCATCATTTCCCTCCTCTCAAAATCCTCATTATTCGATCCTTCAACGGACTTTCATCCCTCAAGCCCAGCATCACCGCCACAGCTTGACTTCTTACAATCCCGACTCTCAAGATGGCGTCAACGCAGATAGACGACGAAGACCTCACATTCACCTGCTGCGCGCCCCTCCGGCCCTCAAGCCTCCTGCGGCCGGTCGAGGTCGGCGAGATCGGGTACGTCCAAGTCCAGCTGCACGCGTTCATCCCATGACACCCACCCCCCGCGACGTCATCTCAAGATGTTTTGCAGAAATCTTCAACCACCACAGCAACGCAGACATAAGCCCATCGTCCTTGAAAATGAAAGAGAACAGACGACTAATGAAGTAACAACAGAGGCTATGGCCACGCAGGCACCTCAACATTCCTCGCCTGGCCCATCTTCGGCCCGCTGCTCTTCCAGAACGAGTCCAGCGACGCGCGGGACCACTGCGCGAATGAGAGAAGTAAGCAAAAACACACCTCTTCATCTCTATTCCATGATGCCGGCCCTCTGCCACACTTCTCCAGCTTTCGAGGGCCCAAACTGACAACTGACAGCATTCCTCTCATACCTCCGCCTCTCAGTCTACATGTCCATCGTCTCCGTCGCGATCGTCCTCTCCTTCCACCTGAAATCCGAGCCCAGCCAGCTCGAGCTGCGCATGGCAAAGCCGCTCGGCGTCATCTTTTGGTGCCTCGCCGTCTCGTGCCTGTGCCTGGGTATGGGAAACTACATCAGTGAGTTCCTTTCCTCTCTCTCACTCCCTCTTCGCTTTCCTCATCTCAACCGTGTGCCTCGCCCCAAGTGCTCCCCCACACTAGCAGTCCCTTACACGGACCGGCACCATGCAAACTGACCAAAAACAATAGAAACGGTAAACAAGTACAGCCGCAAGGCAGCCATCGTGCAGACCGGCTGGAGGACACAACTCGTCCTCTCCATCGTGGCCCTCAGCATCGTTGGCACCTGCATAGTCCTCCTGGTCATCACCAAGCTCGCCGCCAACGACAACGACACTTCAGACAACACGCTCAAGTCAGACTTCACTGCATCACATGTTTTGTGAAAATAGAGAAACGTTTAATTCAGAAGGTTCTTTTATTCTCCTAGCGCCTATGATGCTTCCCAATGACCAAACCCCAGTCTTGACGCGCGCCGTTATCAGTCCGTGCTGATGTGTTTTCATCCATCCCTCCGTGGGTATATATCGAAATGCAGTCTATATATGTCAAATACACACGGCCTGCGTCTTGCGCATTCTTGTTTCTCTTCTTCTACCCCTTGAGCTTGCCGTCAGGCGTGCAGAACAGGTCCCTCGCGGAACCGTCAATGTGATCGCTCTGCCTCGCTTCCGCATTGCACCCACCAACGACCTCGCGCCATGTAAACATGTACTCCACCGCCCGCTGATACACATCACGCAGACCCATGCTTTCGCCCTCCCAGCCGAGCATGGGCAGATCCTTGCAGGGGGTGAGGGTGCCGTTATTCGGGAGGGTGTCCAGCGTGCGGACGAGCGACTCGGAGGTGTGGATTGACTCTGCCAGATTCGCCCTGAGCTTCTTTCGTTCGTCGGCCTCCATTTCGTACTCCTCAGGGCCCCGGTACAGCTCGTTGTGCACCTTGGCTACGGTGGCGCCCGTCTCGGCGCTGGGGTAGATCGTAAAGTAACCTCGCAATCGAGACAGCCGCAAGACGTGCTCCAGCCAAGAGGGGAACATCTTGCTGACCTCCTTGGTGGTCACCATGTCTGGAATCTTCTCAGGGGCGCGCGAGCTCTTCAACGCGTCCACTTGAGATACCAGACCGTGAAGCTCGACCCACTTCTCGCCAAATATCAGCATTGCGTTGCTGCTGGGTGCCTGCCACATGTAGGAGGTGCCCATTTCGTCCGGGCCATCAGAGATTGGCTCTACAAACGCCTTCTTGCCATTCAAGTAGACTGACGGGGCGGTCATGCTGATGCCGAGTAGACGCTGATCCCATTTCTGGACTACGGAGTATCCAGAATATCGGTACTCGAGCAGAGAGTATTTTAGATCTGAAGCCAATCAGTACGGTTCCCCAAACGCAATAGCAAGCAACTCACAGTGAAAGAAACCCGGGGCCAACTCCGCCTGCGGTGAGAGAACAAGAATATGCGAAAATCTGGGCGTCGTTGGCCAGAACGACTCTAGGAACCGGATAGAGCTCTCCTCTTCTGTCATTCGTTGCCGCGGTATCCTATGTCTCAGTGACAGCATCTGCGTCCTGCCAGGGTTCGCCACATGCGAGGGTGGCCAGTGGAATGTCTCGAGGAACTTGGCCGTCGCGGGCTCGATGTCTTGCGGCAGCTCAATGGTAAGGTGAGGAATCGTGAATGCGGTGAAGTCGACTTCGTTCAGTGATCTCAGCAATCGTAGCAGGCTGCCGGAGCCGCTAGCCGGGGCTTGAATGAGAATATCGACGCTGACCTTGTTCCAAGCTGCGAGCGACGGACTGTCAAGCTTCGACAACCACCACAGCTGCTTCGAAGCCTCCTTGGGAAGCTCGATCAGCGGGATCTTCAGCGCGCCGGCCTCTTGTCGCATGCCCTTCAGGAACGGGAAAAGCTCGTCGTCGGTGCCGTCAATCATTATCGCCTGCGGGTGCATAAAGGTGTTGATGTTTCGAAGTCCGCGGACCACGGACAGCTCGAGGCGGGCGTCGGTCGAAAGGGAGGAAAAGTCGGCGCGGGCATCGTGCCAGATGATGTAGCAGCTGTCGTCTATTCCGTTGATCTTCTTGATCTCGTCGAGCTCGAGCTCACTCCGGCCCATAACCGCAAAGTGCACGTAGTTCCTCAGCTCCATGCCCATCTTGCAGGCGAATGGCAGCAACGTCGACGCGCTGTGTAGACTCGATGCCGCAAACAACACATTCTGGTTGATCGTCTGCCCGCCCTTGGTCGCAGCGATTGCGTGCAGCGAAGATGCCAGACGGTGGAACTTGACCGGACCATTGTAGTCGTGTTCGGCGATCGGGGGCATGGGCGTTCCAGGCTTGGCCTTGCGACCGCCGCCGCTCCTCCGGGGAGGACCATCGCGGATCGGGGAAGGGATGTAGTCTCGGGAGCCGTCGGTGTACGGGTAGATGTAGTTTGGGCGTCGTTCGGCGAAGGAGAGGTCGCCGAGGAAGTACCAGATACCGGCAGCAATTAGGAAGAGGTAGGCGAAGCGTCGGAAGAGACGGCGGGATGGCATCTTGGCGGCCGGCTGCCATTGGGGGTTTCTGTTTCGAAGCAGCATGGGGTTCACGTTGCTGCCGCCGCCGCGGTAGTGGTCGTCGTCCTTCTTGCCCATCTCTTCATCGCTGAGGAACACGAGGGAGCGTAGTTGTCGCCATGGGTCCGGCATGCTTCTCTATCTGGGAAGACGGAACTGCAGCACAGCAGGGGGAGAAGAAGGGGAGGAAGGAAGAGGGAGGGGAGAAGAGAAGTGACAGCAAAGCTTCGATGACAGGGCGACTGTAAAGACTGGTGGTGCAGCTGCAAGGGAGGGGACGAGGTGATCCGAGGGTTGGTTGGGCGTCTCACATCTTCCCGTCAACGGATTCGTAGATGCAGCTAGCTGGATGTCGACGTCGAGTCGAGTTGACTTGAGGTGAACTTGGACTTGGACTTGACTTGGACTTTGGCCAGGTAAGGTGTGTGGAACGAAACAACAAGTGGTCCCTTCGTCCTTCCCTCTCTCTCTGCTGCTGCGACGGTCGACCTGGACCTGACCTGTGACGGGCGGTTCCCTGGTTGCCGGCAATTGCGCACCTTATTGCGCAGTAGCGTGTCCCTGACCTGAAAGTGCGTCTCGTCTGGCCAGGGTTGCTTTTCCCTTGCTCCTTGCGCCGGCGTCCCTGCTCCTGGGCTGTGCAAGCGGGTGTCGTGCTGCAGCTTTGTGGGTTCAAAGTGTCGGACGGTGGATCTGTGGAGCTTGGCCGGACCGCGACGGGGAGACGGGAAGAAGGGAAGGGGGAGGAGCTTCGATTTCGGTGAGAGCTCCAGAGGCGACGATCAGCGGACGTGGTTCATGCGCGCAGAAACAAAAACGGCGGCGCTGAGCTGTCCGTCCTGTCGTGCAGAGTTGGAGAAAGGTGGCGTCTTCAAGGACCCTGTTCCTACTCTGCTGTTCTGCAAAGGATCCGGGGTACGGACGCGGGACCTGGGTGCCGTTGGAGGAACGAGTGCGGTGTCCGTCCGGCTTGGAGAATGGCCGGTCAGATCATCCTAAAATGGTAACGGGGAGCAGTGACCTCGCAGCGGTGTTGCTTGTTGGCGAAGGACATCTTCCAGTAAGTTATGTCACTCGAATCATGAATTGAAGAGACGGACTTTGCTTGCGCAACAGCAGGAGCTGGCGGGGATCTTGGGCCAAATGTGAAGTACCGTTCCTGAAATTAGCGTGGTGCAGCTTACGACTAGCGGGGAAAGGTACTTCGACCCTCCGACAGCTGTGCGCGCCGCGGTCCACGTTTCCTTCAGTGAGGCGTTCCAGCGAATGTCATCGGTGTGCTGCACCAAGATGTGAGGCGCCACTCGAGCCACAGTGTGGCTGCCCCGAGCAACCGTTTTCTGAATTTTTTTTTCTGAAGCGCAATCGCGGGGCGACTTTTAGAGGTCGGTCACGAAGAAATTCCAACACAAAATAACACCCCTCACTTTCAACAAAAGTATCATATTCTCACCTCATAGGCCATTCGTCCCTCGTAGTCCTTGTCTCAAGCTACTCATTCACCCATAAACCCCGCCACAATGGGAAAGTCCAGACGAAACAGAGGCGCCCAGAGCCATCGCAAGGACCCCATCGCCAAAACCGTCAAGCCGCCCTCTGACCCCGAGCTGGCCGCCCTCAGGGAAAAGTCCATTTTGCCCGTCATCAAGGACCTCAAGAGCTCCGACCCCAAGTCCCGTACCGCCGCTGCCGCGGCCGTCTCCAACATCGTCACCGACCAAAAGTGCAGGAAGCTGTTGCTGCGCGAGCAGATCGTGCACATCGTCCTGAATGAGACGCTGACCGACGCAAACCTCGACAGCCGCGCCGCTGGCTGGGACATTTTGAGAGTCATTGCCGAGGAGGAGGAGGCCGACTTTTGCATTCACCTCTACCGCCAGGATGTCTTGAGCGCTATCGGCTTTGCCTCTCAGGCTGTAAGTGCATATCCACAATACAATTCCTCAAGTGAGCAATCCTCAAGTGAGTTCCTGGGCTAACATTTCACTAGATTCTGGAGAACCTGGCCAAGGGCTCCGCTGTGAGCAAGGGCGAGGCCAAGGTCACCTGGGCCATCGCCGAGTCCGTCGTCGCACTCCTGTCCGCCCTCGCCGAGGCTCAGGACGAGATCCTCGAGGCCATCGTGGGAATCGAGGGCATCAAGAACCTCCTCTTCACCATCATAGCCCACGCCGACTCACCGTCAAGCGTCTGCCTCGAGGCGCTAGCTTCCCTCCTTACCTTGTCTGAGGACAACCGTCGTCTGGCGGAGGATGTCGTTGCGGACGAGAACCCCAGGCCCCTGACGACCCTGACCAAGCTGCAGACCACCGCCGATGCCAAGGGCGTCCTGGCCTGCGGTGTTCTGCACAACATTTTCACAACCTTGCAGTGGTTCGACGGCACACCGGGCCAGAAGAACCTCTCCGACGCCGCCCTCATCCCGACTCTGTCCTCGGCACTCAATGGCGCCCAGCCCGAAGCTGACTTGCCGCCAAAGAGCCAGTGGTCCAACCCGACCGAGGTCCTCCAACTTGCGCTGGAGATCCTGGCCGATATTGGCACCACCCTTCAAGTTTCCATGCAGGGCGGCAGCAAGAAGGGGGGCGAGGAATGGAATGGAATCGGAGACGACACCGCCATGGACGAGGACGTCGACGACAAGGCTTCAGGGGAGGAAGACAACGCCGGCGGCGAGGAGGACGACGACGACTCCATGGACGAGGACGACATGGCCGACATGGAGATGGTTACCGGCGCGAACGACGAGGTCGAGGGCGAGGCGAACATGGACGACGTCCCCACGCTCCGCGAGCTGATACAGCAAGCCATCCCGAAACTCATCGAGCTGGCCACCACCTCCGCACAGTCCGAAGACGCCCTCAGGATCCAGAACCACGCGCTCTCCGCCCTCAACAACATCGCCTGGTCCATCTCCGTCTTCGACTTCGCCGACGACCACAACGCCGGCATCCTCAAGGCCTGGACGCCGTCCGGCAAGGCCGTCTGGGGCAAGGTCATCGTCCCCATCCTCGCCTCAAACACCGCCGACGTCGAGCTCGCCACCCAGGTCACCAGCCTCGCCTGGGCCGTCTCCCGCAGCCTGCCCGGCCGCGCGCCCCTCACCGGCGACGAGCACAAGAAGTTCATGGCGCTCTACCACGCCACCAAGAGCCTGCCCGCGAAGGAAGCGAACGGGACAACAACAAACGGCGACAAGGCCAAGGACGAGGAGCCCGAGGACCCCTTCCAGGGCCTGGGCGTCAAGTGCATCGGCGTGCTGGGCCAGCTCGCGCGGGACCCCGCCCCCGTCGAGCTCAACCGCGAGATCGGCGTCTTCCTCGTCACGGTCATCACGGCGCTGCCCGAGACCCCGGCCGCCGACGCGGTCGAGGCGCTCAACCAGCTTTTCGACATCTACGGCGACGAGGACTTTGCATGCGACAAGGAGGTCTTCTGGAAGGACGGCTTCCTGCAGCATCTCGAGGCGGCCCAGCCCAAGGTCAAGGCCCTGGTCAAGACGATCGACAAGAGGACGCTTCCCGAGCTTCGTTCGCGTGCGGACGAGGTCGTTCTCAATCTCGCGCGTTTCATCTCGTACAAGAAGAAGCACCAGCCTTGAATTGTACCTACCGGCGATGGCAAAGGGGGAATGGCATAGAGGCGGAGTACATCCAAAAGTTCATGTTTTTTTAGGATCATAATGCGAGCATACCACGACGTGATGAGGAAGAAAACGGATATGTGCTTACCTAGCTAGATGCGCCTCGCAAACAGCGAATGAAGAAGTTTTGGGGAACATGGGCATTGCACTTCTGACATAGTTAGGGACATAACCGCGTTGGTCAATAACAAACTCACTGGCTCTCTTGATGTAAACCGTGCCATGGCTGCGTGTGACCGTGTATCCGTAAGCCGAGACCTGTGTAGTTATAATCGAATTACCCCTCCCAAATGAACACCTCCCAGCAGCCTGCCCAGGTTTGGGGCGAAAAACAACAAAAACAAAATGCTCCGACATAGAAAAGGCCGAAGAACCCAATACACCCCTCACAATCAGCCGATGGGCTTCATCTTCTTCTTCTTCTTCCCGTCTCCAGACTTGCCCTTCTGAAAGCTTCGCCAGCTGTCGATGCGCTGGTCCCGCGTGGCCTCCCAGTCCTGCTCGTGCTGCCTCTTGCGCTTGCGCTGCTCGACCTCCTCGTCCTGCTTCTTCTGCTCGCGGCCCTCCTCCTGCATCTGCGCCTTCACCTGCCGCCGCCGGCGGTGCTCGTTGTCGATGAGCACCTCGCGGGCCTTGTCGCGCCACTTCTTGGCGAACTCGTCCGTCTTGAGCTCGGGGCTGTCGACGGTCCACTTGTTCTCGCGGATGAGCAGCATGCGCGCGTCCGCGATGGCCTCGTCGAGCCGCTCGCGGTGCTTCTCATCCATCAGCTCCGTCTGCGCCTTCTTCAGCCGGTCAAAGGCGTCGGGCGCCAGCGGGTTCTTGGTCTTGTCCGGATGGATGAGCAGCGACTTCTTGCGGTAGCAGATCTTGATGTCGGACTCGGGCACGCCGGGCTGCAGGTCGAGGACGGCGTAGGCGTCTAACCTGAAGGCCTTGAGGATTCTGTCGATCTCGGCATCCTGTTTGGAGTGGTTGGGTTAGCTATGCGCTGAGGTGTGAAAGGGGGATGGAGGGTCCGTTTGCGGGTTGTCGTACCTTGTCGAACTCCTTCGCCTCGATCTCGAGCGCGTCGAGGGCATCCTTCTCCTCTTTGACGTCTTCGCTGGCCATGATGAATATACGTAGTACTCCCAATCTAGAATATCAACCTGGAAGTCTTGCGATGAACTAGGAAAGCTGCGACGGTTCGTGTAGGTGTGAGACCAGCAGAGGTTGAGGGAGGTTCGAAGGGCACGAGGCTGCCCGCGTGCTCAGCAGCCACACACGGACCCACTCCGGATCCTTGCCGATACAGCGCCCCACGAACGCTAAGATAAGATTGCGATAAGAAATTTTTCGATGGGTCTCGCCCGCCAGCTCTTGGGACTTTTTTGAAGGCGGCTCCAAACCGGCCGTCTCTTTCCAACACGACAGGACAAGGGCCCAGTCGTCGACAAGAAATCTTCCCACGAACCCAGCTTGTCGCATATCGGTCAGAATGCCTCGTCGCGCAGTCTCTCCGACGCCGTCCGACGGCGAAGTCGACATCGCGGACGCCCTCTTCAACACCGATGCCGACGACAGCGGAAGCGAAGGCGGACAGGATGCGGGTTTCGACTTTGACGTTGACGGAATCTTGAATGGAGGGGGCGAGGACGAGGGCGAGGAGGATGGCGACGCCGCATTCATTGCGCTGCAGCAGGCAGCTTCGTTCCGAAAGACCTCCAATGTGAAGGGAAAGTCTGTGAAGAAGGGTGGTGGTTTCCAGGCCATGGGTCCGTTCGACATTGCTTAGATTCAACGTCTCCAGTCAAGCTAACCAGTTCGCAAGGTCTCAACGCCAATCTCCTCCGCGCGATCACGAAGAAGGGTTTCTCCGTCCCAACACCGATTCAGCGAAAGACGATCCCACTCATCCTCGACCGCAAAGATGTCGTCGGTATGGCGCGAACAGGTTCCGGAAAGACGGCCGCCTTCGTCATCCCCATGATCGAGCGCCTGCGCGCCCACAGCGCAAAGATCGGCACCCGCGCGCTGATTCTGTCGCCATCCCGTGAATTGGCGCTACAGACGTTGAAGGTTGTCAAGGAGTTCAGCAAGGGAACGGATCTGAAGTGCGTGCTGCTCGTTGGTGGTGACAGCATGGAGGAACAGTTCGGCTTCATGTCCTCGAACCCGGATATCGTCATTGCGACCCCTGGTCGTTTCCTGCATTTGAAGGTCGAGATGGGTCTGGACTTGTCTTCTATCAGGTACGTGGTGTTTGACGAGGCCGATCGTCTGTTCGAAATGGGTTTCGCTACCCAGCTCACCGAGATTCTCCACGCTCTCCCACCGTCAAGGCAAAGTTTGCTGTTTTCTGCTACGCTACCAGCATCTTTGGTGGAATTCGCCAGAGCCGGTCTGCAGGACCCGAGTCTCGTAAGATTGGACGCCGAGACCAAGGTTTCTCCAGATCTCGAGAGTGCATTCTTCTCCGTCAAGGGTGCCGAGAAGGAGGCCGCCTTGTTGCACATCCTGCACGACATTATCAAGATGCCTATGGGCACGCCCGACGGAATCCCGCTGGATATTGCACCCTCAAAGAAGCGGAAACGTGGCGAGGGAGACGGAAGGGGAAAGCCTACGGAGCACTCTACCATCATCTTCGCTGCCACCAAGCATCACGTCGAGTACCTGGCGCAAATGCTTATCAAGGCTGGTTTTGCGGTCTCATACGTCTACGGTTCTTTGGACCAGGAGGCGCGTATAATCAACACCGAGAACTTCCGCCAAGGTCGCGCAAACATCTTGGTAGTGACCGATGTCGCTGCCAGAGGTATCGATATCCCGGTCCTGGCAAACGTCATCAACTACGACTTTCCCCCTCAACCCAAGGTCTTTGTTCACCGCGTCGGTCGTACGGCCCGTGCCGGTCAAAAAGGCTGGGCCTATAGCATCGTGCGCGAACTTGATACCCCTTACATGTTGGATCTGCAGCTTTTCCTCGGCCGTAAGCTTGTTGTAGGTCACGAAAGCGAAAAGCCGTCATTCGCCGAAGACGTTGTTGTTGGTGGACTTGCACGTGACAGAATCGAGATGAACATGGAGTGGATGAACAAGATCTTGAAGGAGGAGTCCGATATTGAAGCTCTTCGCAGCGTCTCGGTCAAAGCCGAGAAGCTGTACCTCAAGACGCGACACTCGGCTTCCTACGAGAGCGCAAAACGCGCTCGCCAGATTGTGGGCTCCAAGGGCTGGAACCAGCTACATCCCCTATTCGGTGCCGCCGCCAACAACGCCGAGCAGGCTCGCAACGAGATGATGGCCAAGATCAGCGGCTTCAGACCAGCGGAGACCATTTTCGAGATTGGACGCGGAGGAAAGGGCTCCAACAGCGAGGCGGTGGAAGTCATGAAGCAACTGCGCAAGCGTATCACACCCCACCGTGGAAACAAGAAGGACGATGACGACTCAGACCACGAAATGGGCGACTTTGGCGATGCCGGCGACGACAACCAGGAGGACGACGAAGACTCGGATGAGCAAGCAGACTACACCGATGCCATGCAGGCCTACAACTCTGACGACTCTGACGACAACGACGGCCTCGAGGTTACAATCTCCAATGCAGACGACGGCAAAGGCAAGAAGAAGAAGAACAAGCAGCCCGACTCCTGGCGCGACTCGGACGTGTACATGTCCTACACGCCGCGCACGATCAACGCGGCCGAGGAGCGCGGCTACGGCGTCACGACGGGCGCGCAGACGTCGAGCTTCGTGGAGGCGGCGCGCGACGCGACCATGGACCTGACCAACGACGAGACGGCCAAGGGCTTCGGCGAGCCGACCAAGACGCGCGGCATGCGCTGGGACAAGAAGCAGAACAAGTACGTCGCGCGCGCCAACGACGAGGACGGTTCCAAGGGGTCCAAGTTCATCCGGGGCGAGTCCGGCGTCAAGATCGCGGCTACCTTCCAGAGCGGCCGCTTCGACAAGTGGCGCAAGGCCAACAGGCTGGGCCGCATGCAGGTCGGCGGGCTCGAGAGGCCGAACATGCCCGGCGCGGCGGAGCAGTCCGGGCCGAGGTACAAGCACAAGCTGGAGAAGGCGCCGAAGCAGGCGGACAAGTACCGCGACGACTACCAGGTGCGGAAGAAGAGGGTCGCGGAGGCGAAGGAGAAGAGGATCGGCAAGTTCAAGGACGGCGCGGGCAGCAGGAAGGAGATCAAGGGGGCGGAGGATATTCGCAAGGCGAGGGTGGAGAAGCAGAAGAAGATGGAGAAGAACGCCAGACCTCAGAAGAAGAGGTAGAATATGTCTGGATAGTTTATCTTGTGGATGTCGGCCTCAAAAGTTTAATCACAAAGCGTTTGCTATGTTCCATTTGATGACTCAATAACTTTCTTCGGTGCCCTCATCAACACGTACGACTCCTTAATCTTCTAGGCGCACATAGTTTGCATGCGACGTACGGAATGTGGCTGCTGTCGAGAAAGCCCCAAGATCGGGCAGGAAACTGCGTATCTAAACCAGCGAGCCTGCATTCAGACAGACTCGCCAGTGGTCTCTACCTTGTGATACATTCAGGCAAGATTGCCCGTTCCGCCGTCAGCTTACTTGGGCGTAGATGCCAAGGCGCATCATGTGTAGGTACTCCCCCACCCTGCACCTACAGCCAGCAGGCCTGGTCAGATTGCACATTCGGACTCTTGTCATACGCTCAGCGGGGTAGAGCCTCGTAGACTGGGGATCAAGTCCAGCACAAAAAGTCCCAGCTTCCTAATCGAGGCAAGACCAACTTTGATAATGTAAGTTAGGCGGATTTGACTGCGCCGCTGCGTCGTTTCTGGTACTTCCCTCCTATATATATGTCACGAGAGGGGTCGACAGCTGAGAGATACCTGAAAGAAGACAAGGCAGCCAGAAAGCATATTTAAGCACATCATTGTTGCGTAAACGGGCATAGGGTGTTTGACTTGTCAGCTCTCGACAGTCGTTGCCTTCTCTCCCCGAACACGGCCATGAAGGTTCTAGTTTCCTGGGCTTCAGCCCTCTATTTGTGGGCGTCCCTCGCCCGTGTAGTCTTTGGGGAGCCGATCCCCGCTCCTACGGGCGAATACAACGTCGGCGCCCAGCGCTTCGTTGTCACCTTCTTAGAAGAGAACGACGTTGTCTGGCCAAACGGTGTTTCAACCGAATATCTCGTCACGTTGTACTATCCTACCTCGGATGAGAAACCCTGCCCGAAGCCGTACCTCGAGCCTGAGCTCGTGGAGCTGTACGAGGATTTGTGGAACTACAACATCTCCCATCTGACTTCGACGTTGCGATGGA
This sequence comes from Colletotrichum theobromicola, assembly GCA_014705045.1. Classification (NCBI taxonomy): domain Eukaryota; kingdom Fungi; phylum Ascomycota; class Sordariomycetes; order Glomerellales; family Glomerellaceae; genus Colletotrichum; species Colletotrichum theobromicola. The sequence continues at coordinate 45,054 of JABGLZ010000284.1, read as the reverse complement.
ACGCCACTTATCTGGATGAAGGAACGGGCCCGACGCTCTTCTTCGGACCCGGCGGCTGGGGTCCGCCGACTGATGGCAGCTATATCGCTATCTCCGACCTCGTCTCTCATGGTAAGTCCCGCGAGTTCTCGATACTCCTAGCTGATGCTGACTTGGTGCCGAAGGATACGTCGTGGCTGCATTCGACCACGTCTACGAGCAACCCTTCGTGCGGTACCCCAATGACACGGGTGTCTACGGCCTATCCCCGGCCTTCAACAACTACACCCTTGCCTGGGTGGAGGAGTTGCATGCCGTCAGGGTCAGACAGCAATTGCACTTCGTTGACTACTTCCCTATTCTGGTAGCAGAGCTCGGCGCGCCCTTCAAGACTACCGACTTCGGCGCCTTCGGTGTCTCTCTCGGAGGCTCTGCTGCTCTTACCTTGGCACTTGAGAGTGATGCCGTCGCTGCCGCCATCAACGTGGACGGTACCAACTGGGGTCGATTGAACAATACATCTGACTCTGACCTGAAGAAGCCCTCGATGATTCTGGGCTTTGGTGGTCACAATGCAAACTCTGACCGCACTTGGAACAACTACCGAGCCTGGCAGACTGGCTGGTGGCGCCTGTTCTCGGTAGATGGAAGTGTGCATGCTGATTGGGAGGACCGGACGTTCTGGAAGATTTTCGGCACAACAGCTACAATGGGGTCCATTGACGGCAACAGAATGGTCAATATCACAAGAACATTCATCAGAGCCTTCTTTGATGAGGTTTTGCTGGGTATTGAGCAGCCTCTTTTGGATACTCCCACGGGAGACTTTTCAGAAGTACACTGGGACGAGGTCCATGCTGGAAACGATTGAATCGAAAGTGGGCGCAGGAATAGTGAATCAAAGCTTGGCAAAGCCCCTTGTTGAATTGTGGCTCTTCCATTATCCCCAAAAAAGAAAGAATGTAATTGATCCAAGATTGTAAACAGATACAATACCTCAACCCTGCGTCAGGGGGGGAAAGCATTAGGGCCACCTTTCTTCCTACCAGCCACAAGGTTGGGTCCAGAGTGCCCAGACAAGTAAAAGTTTCCGTTTGATGACGTTCAGTCACCCAGCCTTGACGAAAGCAGTGCCAAAAAGTAAAGTACTGAAGACACAAAGGACAGCATAAACGACGATGAGGAATGTTGTTGAGATCATGCTCTGAGATTTGTCTTGGGCATCGGGGATATCAAACTCTGAGCGTTGATAAAAGTGTTTTCCTTGGGCCTCTTTCTCAATATTCATTCAGGTGGACCATAAACACCGATTTTCATTTTAGAAGGATTCAAACTTTTGTTCAACTACGACTAATGATTAATGTTGTCTTTAGAGACTTGCTACCTCAGTGTTAGACTCAGGGTAGTTCGACTAGCTCATAGACTCATGATTGCGTCCCAGCGTCCAGCACGGTGATTAATGCCTTCGACTAGCCAAAGCACAGCACCAAAGAATGGTGCAACAGCAGCTAGACGAACAGATGATGCCACATGGCATTGTGATACTGGTAACCCTAAGCGAAAGTCAAATGTCAGTCTCACAGTGTAAGCCGGAAAGGATGTACCTGCGTGGGCTTGCGTGAAGTGTATGCGCAGTGTACTGTAACACCGCATACCCCAGAGCACATAGACAAAAAATGACACTTAGGACAATCAAGGCAGTAGTTTAAAAAACCCATAATCTGCTATCGATCATGGTGACAATTCCATAAGCGGGCGTTCTGAGTGCCAAACCTCAACCACCTTCTGTTTAACCAGAGTGCAATTACGCTCAGAACTGCACAAAATTAAATCACGCCACAAAATATTTAGACGCTATGCCCTGCAGTTCTTATTATTGTAGACAGTGCTGAGTGACGGGCATTTGTGTCTCCCCATCAACAATATCTTCATCGTCGTCTTCGGACCCCTGCGTGTTTGACTCAGTGTATTTTTTTCTCCAGGTCATTTGACTGATGCTGATACCATTCGACAATTCGACACCCAAGATGCTAGAAAGCTTCAATATCAATGCAATATCCTCCTGTACAGTCAATCGGGAACGGGACCTCTTGTCAAGGATGAGAGGAGCGAGCGATCAAGACACCAAAGAGTTTGTTGTCATTCTTTTGGATAACCCAAGAGCCAGAGCCACCGGGCTGGACAACTAGTTCGTCCTGAGTCACGTAGTGCAACTTCCTCACTCGAAATTTAACTCACAATTACAATCACGGCTGATATTTCGGGCTGCTTGTAATTCCCTTTTCCGTGATATCATGACGGTTCGCCACTCGGATATCAGACCTTGTTTCTAGCCGCTTCTCCCAGAAGCTATTAGCACTTGGCGGTATTTGGGGAAGCATCGAGAATGAGTCCAGCTATAGGTGCTGCTAGACAGTGACTTCTGCGGCTGGAGGGTATGATGTAAATGGTCCGCTGGAAGGACATTGGAACGGCGAGCGGAGGCCTGAAAAAGAGCAAGTCGCCGGTTTCAGATGTGAAGAATCTTCCGAAGAATCGAGATATTCTTTTGGTCAGTCTGCTTTTCTTATTGATCCTCTTCCGGTAATGACAAGGCGTATGTTTTGCCCTCGACTGCAATTAAACTGCATTCATTACCGGAGATGCTGCAAGTATGCTCGGTTTCAAGAGGTAGCATAATTTGAGTCGATAGTGACCCCTAATACCACTCGACTCGTGATTGTTAATTGAGCACAGTATTCGGAGTGCAGATCACCTATTACTCACAGCCAATCCATCTTCAACCCATATTGTAGAGTCACGGACTGACACGATATCGAGCTTCTCTGCCTTCACAGCATTGATGCCGGTGATGAGAGCCGACTTAGTCTTTTATCTGAGCTTGCAAAGGCTGATGGAATGATCCATACCCTCTAACACTTCGTGCGGTATGATGACAATGAAGATACGGCACGGCAAAGAGGGCAACCTGTAGATCGAGATCTGGTCGATGCGACCCGCGCGTTAGTCGCCGTTGCAGTACTTGATATGATCACCTCGCACAAAGACATATCGTCGAAAAGTCCCTGGCACGGGGGCACAAGTGTCAATCCAACACATGGCATACCTAGGGCTAATTGGCGATGCATCGCATCCACCACTGAATGGAAAACGCGGCGCTCGCGATAGCCTCAGCCACATGCGCAGGCTCAGCCTATGGCTGAAATTACCAAGTAGTGTTGCGTCCCTTCTGTTTAGTTTGTCTTTTCTGTAGTAATAGGCACCAATATTCACCTTTATCGAGGCAACTTAGGTGATAACGGTTTGGGACATAGGCGGAGTCAGGGGAGACGAAGCGGAACTTTTCACTTCCATTCCAAGTAGGTTTTTTTTATTGGCAAATATTGTTTCTAACAGGACAGCTTCCCAATATCAATATGCATCTAGTTCCAGATGTCTAAATATGGGTAAGAACAAGTGAAGTCGTTGAGGTTATTCCGATTCCCAACCCGATGGACGATGGTCAAGCACTGTCGATCGCTCCATTTCAACAGTGTGGGGCTTATCAGCACAAGGATTAACAGCATCACCACCACCACTCGTTTCACCTTGACCATCACTAACATTCAAGTCGTTATCGCCTTCATTGCCGGCCATGGTCTCACTCCCTCCACTAGGGTCGTCGCGATCCGGAAACACAATATCCTTCGGCGTTGTGAAAACGGAAATTGACTGCACCCAAAAATCGTTGTTGAGGTATTGCGGCGAAAGAGTGTTTCTTGCAGGATGTCCAATCTGGTTGCGTTTCCAAGTATTCCAATCAATCATGTCGGCTTGGCCATATCGTCCGAAGTCTGTCTGTCTGGTTGTGACCAAAACTTTAAAAATGTCACGCATCCGGAAGTTTGGCTTTCGTGCCTCGGTCTTGAGGAGTTCTGGAACAACCATGCAAGTGGAAGCTGGTGCAATGGCTTCTCCGGGATCGACTGATAGGCTGCTCGCTCCTCCACTTGGAATCTGTTGGTTCACCCCATAGGCCTGACCAAGGTTGAAAACACTGACATACAAGGGAAGGGTGCTCTTGTTTTGGAATATGACCTTGTATGATGGACCCATCAATTCATTGTTTTCCACATCCTGATCAGCATCTATTCCTTGTAGTAAGTTGTCGGTTTCTTCCCTCACCACGTTGAAATCGAAATTCGGCTTTTCAGTAGAATTTGCGGTGGGATGCAGGTCAACCAAGGCTTGGTATGAGCTCAAATGCGGGAAAAGGTAGTCCATAAGATAGCGCACTTTCGTTGGACTGTCGCCTTCGCTCAACTTAAGGGGAGGGATATAGTCCATCATCTGCTTCTCGCTGTCGAGGAACTCCAGTCCGTTGTCGCCGCTTGCTACTGTGATAGTAGGGGTGATTTCCGGCTCCGAAAAGAATCTCAGATCAAAGCGGGGGCCCTGTGCTTCCGAAACAACACGGTTCCATTCGTCATCCCAAAGCGTTTCGAGGAGGCCGTTATACAGGTTCGGATTCAGAGCAACAATAGGAGCCGCGCCTCGTTTCGTCCGTACTGAGAACCATCCTGCTGCTGCTTGAGACTTGGTGTCAAGTGTGATCTTTGCCATCGACTTTGTTCCCTCAACTCTTTCAACTCTGATCTCGACGGCGTCCTGGGCCTCACTGGTGAGAGAGCCAAAGACAATTTTTTCTGGTGCGTAAAGCCGAAATTCATCTCCCATTCCTACACCATGAGCTTCACCCTTATCAAGAACAACGTACTTGTGCCCATTGACGCTCTTGATCCGTTCGACGGTGGCTTGTAGAAATTGGGTGGATCCTGCTGCGGAACCAGTTCCGAAAAGAAGACGGTGACGATTTCCGAGATGCATTGGCTGTTGTCGAGTACCCGGTTGGGTAGGGGTTCCCGCACATAGGCCGGTGATGTGATCCATGAGTGTCTCGTAGGTGACAGGACTGCTGGATCTATACAAAGTGTCCAAGCTCTTCCTGAGAAAGTACGTCAACACTCCCTGTCGCTTTGGGCTGTCCTCAATGAACCGCTCTCTTGCTAACTCGTGTGGCTGGCAGGCGGCTATGAGATTGTGGTTCCTGTTTGCATAGAACCAGCTCTCCTTCATAACAGCATTACGCCCGCCACCGTCGTCAGGTAGTCCCGAGTTGTCATCGAGCAGATCTGTTGCATGATGTTCATCCTCGAAGTTCGTTTCCTCTTTGCAGTCCGCACTACGTACGACTCCAACAGAGTCATCCGCTCTGTCGGCACCCCCAGAGTGGCAGCAATCAAGAACGACTAAAATTGCAAGACCATTCTTAGTCAGTTCTTCCAGTGTTCTAGACACTTCAACATCCCTCCAGACTTCATCCAGGGTACAAAGAGCCTCGTCGTATGTCCCTTTCTGAAGTTTGGGGTATCTCGACCGGATTCTTGCACCATGACCGGAATAATGGACAAACAGAAGCGAGTTGGGCCCAGTTGCTTCAGCTTTTTGAGCAGCATGACGTATCAGGGCCTCCACGTTCTTTCTAGTGGGAGGTAGTTGTTCAGAGTGTTGTGGTGGGGACGTCAGAGTATTGATTCGTGAATTGGGAACGCCAAGCCTTTCGGCTAGAAACTCTTTCATGGTTTCTACATCGTTGAGACAACCAGAGAGATTCTTTTGCTGTCCCTTGTAGTCATTGATGCCAATGAGCACGGCAAAAATGTTTCGATGAACAGACATTTTGATTGACGAGAAGTTGATAAGTGATAGTTTCAGAAGGGAGTAGAAAATGATAGATGGGATGGGCTTCAAGTGTGTGGCGTTTAAGATGAATAGCAGACTTCTGTTGATGGTCTGATATCAGTTCAGGCTCACAAGACCTGTCTTTATATATATGATGATTTGCGCTTTGCCGCTGTTTCTTCTCTGCAATATGATATATTCAAGATGAAATGACAAGACAACCATGTATAGCTGAGTCAAGGTTGAGCATGCATCCATTTCTCGTACAACTGCACGCTCAGAGCCTAAAGGATCGGTCGGATTGATTTCACTCATGACACAGCAACAGGGCTCAGAACGTTCATGGTTGACGGCAGATCGCCTCCGCTGCCCCCGCCCGGATGTAGTCTCCTAGAGATCTATTCCTATTACAGTTCCTGCTATCAATCGTTATCCAATACTTTGGAGGGTTCCGTATCTGCTAGATAATTCCAAGCTTTCCAGGAATCAGCCAGCGGCCCGATTAGACCTGTCAACTGAGACAGACTTCGAATTCCCCCACTCCATAGCTGCATTGCATACGCTGAGCAATATTTGTAGATCGCAATGGCGCAACTGATACCCTGCTGTGAGGTGGTGATCATATCTGACTATTGATTCCTTGGCCTATCAACTCTTTCGCCAGCCATCACTATTGCCTGCACCCTTCGGGAATCACTAGGTACCTAGGCGACGTAATTGACCAAGACGCCAAAGATTTCAAGGTCGTACCCTGCTGTAAGATGATATATGATTTACTTGTAGAACAATCACGTATGCAAGTCTGGTATGGCTTCGGCTTTGATCACTGCAGAGAAGGCCCTTCTTCTAAGACAATGCATGTATATGCTGCGTATGCAGCAGACTAGACATCAATAATCTAAGTAGACCCCGAAGTACTATTGATCGACACAACCACAAATCAGAATCCCTCAGAGTCGGAATCACCGTCAAGGTCGGATGCGGCCCCGAATATGACGTTATCATCACTTCCCTGGTTTGTCTGATACAGCCTATCAGTGCTTGGGATTTCATCTTGTGCCAGCACAGCCTGCATACGCATGTCTTCGGTATCCTCGCCACGGCTGAAGTCGATGAAAGGCTTCCACTTATTGGTAAAATCAAGCGAGGGAGTGGCGCTGGTACCCCAGAATTCCTTGATTTTTATCTTTCGGTAACAGATAGCGTAGATCCGCTCTCCCTCGGCAACTTCGCTGGCCTTGGTTTCGGTGCCGCCGTGCCCGCCGGCTTTAATTTCCACATCGGCAACACCAAGGGGATCTCCCAGCATACTGCTGCCTGGAATGGTTGCCGCCCCTGACATCTGCCCCCCTTTTTGATGCTCGTGAGACAGTTTTGCGTCGACGAATGTTCTGTAAGCTGTGACAAACCGTGGCGCGAGTCCGCGTTGCCTACAGCGCTCCAGCCATTCTTGTACTGCAGAACCTGTCTCCGATCCAAATACAATTGACTGAAACAGGTCGTCTGGGTTGTTGAGAGAGTATATCTTTCCGCTTTGGGATGAGATTTCCAGTGTGATACTCTTGGACTTTCCCGCTGATAGCCATGCTAATTTGGTGACGAGCATGTCAAAGAAGGCCTCGGACTTAATGCCTACTTGACCCGCAAATAGAGCGTCAGCCTGGACCGAGTAGTCTGATTCTTGGACTACATATGGCCGATGCGCGTCTTGGTGGGGAGATCTGATGTTTGGGACAAAACTGCCTAGCGTCACCTGGCTGAGGGAAAATGGCGAGCTGGTGAGAATGAATGTGCGAGCATTGCCAGACATGCTGAGTGAATCTGCTTGAAAAGGTTGCAGATTAAGAAGATGCCAAGTATGGTGGGTAAGCTAGTGCCTGCATATATACATTTTCCAATATTTGAAATGGTTGTCACCGTCAACGGCTTCAGCGGCTTGCAGGATAACCAATTATCCGCAGTACGCCTGCAGATATTTGTATGCCGCATGTGCATGTTGACGGGAACGGCTCCTGCATACCCCGGCTAGCTTGCCGTCCTCCACTACACACACCCCTGTTCAAGAGCTGAGATGATTTACATAGCCAATTTCCCGCTGTGAATAATCATGCTTCCAAGCTGACAACAGGGTCCCATAATTACTTTAGACCAAGCACATCGGTGATCTATTGTTGCCCGCCGCAAAGATACGGATGATTTCAATCAGGACGTATGCAATAGCTTCATTTCTCCGCTTTTGCCTTGGTTGCAGCGGTCTTTTGGTCACTTCATTTTTCAACTACCTACTCTTTACATGTGAAAGGTGGGTCCTGCACACAAAAAACAAACTGGCATCTGACCTGATGAGATCATTACATGACATGACTCGTTTTCACGACGAGGAGGCGTGCAGGTTTGAGTCCGAGTGATAGATTCATTTCTGACAACATTGCTGTACCGCGGTATGCGTATGATCAGGCATCAATGGAGAGACGCGAGCTGAACTTGGCCGCCGGAAATCATTTTCCATGCCCGTCCTTCATTGAAAGAGAAACTTCAGGGTATTCTCAAAAGTGTATAAATCAATTGAATTAGGAGTTGAGAACAGAAAGCCAACCACAGGAGACAATCTACCTTCGTCAACATCCGATTTTCACAAATACCTATCCAGAGCATCAGACCTCCATTGATCATTCTTCTACAAAACATGGCTTATGTCAATCCACAAAGGCAACAGGGTGTTTACAGTGATAAACACAAGTCCCGTCGAGATTTCCCCCTTCTTAGCTCCCATTATGAGTATAAGGTGAATGGTTTTCTTGTTCTTTGTACTCTTACCGAGAGTTACAAAACTCAGGCTGCGGCTTCCCAGCAAATCTCGTATCTGTTTGAGATCCCACCCGAGGCTTCTGTCGTCGGACTTGAAGCCATGGTTGGAAATTTGAAAGTCAAGGCTATTGTCGAAGAGAAGAATCAGGCCAACAAGATGTATCAACAAGCTGTAACAACCGGTGTTCAGGGATGGAAGCTCGATAAGCTGAATGGTGAAGGTAAGTCACACATTTGCTTGCTGATACCCCAAGGGGCTTTTGAAGAACTTTCGTTGACTGACTCCATACTGCTTGACAGTATTCTCGATCGGCTTGGGCAATGCGCCGCCCAAATCTTTGATTACTATCACGTGAGTTGAAAACTCCCAACCTTCGGGTAGCATCTAACGGAAGGCCTGACTCTCCTAGCGTTCGATATCTCCACCTCATATCCAGTGATTCTCTCGAAGATTCAGTTCGCCTCACGGTACCTGTTGGCCTCGCGCCTCGTCCTGGGGTGGCACCCGGTGGTAGTATGACTACCCCCACGGCTGCCCCGGAAGGGAATGCTGTAACTATCACTGTGGGAATCAATGCAGAGCACGACGGGAACAACAACAAGATCCTTAATCTTCACTGCCTTTCTCACAATGCCAGCATCACCTCGGGCTTCGATAACGCATCATTCAAGACTATGACGCCAGTGCAGCAGGCACAAGGCGAAGACCGAGGGAAGGCTTACGTTGAGTTTTGGAGCAAAGGGTTCCTACATAGCCACTTTGTGCTCGTGTGGAGCATCCCAAGGATTGATGCGGCGCAATGTGTTGTACAGAGACTGCCCTCCGCGAAAACTGGACAAACTCCAACTTCGGCTTTTGCACTTACTCTGGTCTCTAACGTATCTCTGGAGCCTGATGAGCACGGTTCGTTATTCTTACCTTTAATCGGAATAAACCGTTAATGACATATACAGAATATATCTTTTTAGTCGACTCCAGTGGCAGCATGTCGGGGTCACGCACCCTCACAGCCAGAAATATTGTCGAGACCATGTTGCACCTCCTGCCGAAACACAACAGGTCATTGTTCAATGTCTACAGCTTCAATACAAAGGCATGGTCAGTTCTTCCAGGCGGGAAGAGCGTCGGATACGATACCAGAAACATTTCCAATGTCCAGCTTCCAAAGTCTGCTTCGGGAGGCACGAACATCCAAAATGCACTCAATACTGTTCTGGAACAACGAAACACTTCTAAGCCCCGCTGTTCTATCATTGTTCTCACTGATGGACTGGATTGGGGTGTACACGCCGCTATTCAGACTATCCAGAAGGCTGCGACTAAGGCAGCAGCTGATTCCAAACTCCTGCGAGTCTTTGTCATGGGCTTGGGAGATGAAGTATCGAGGAACATGTGCGAATCGTTAGCTCGAGCTGGGTCAGGCGCAACTGCCTATGTTAACGAGTCTCAGCTTCTTGAGAAAGACCATCAAGACGCAAAGGCCCGGAATATGATTATTGCTATCAATCGAGCTCCTGTCCGCGTTCGTGGCATCGAGTGGGGTATGGCTGCGGCCCCTGATGCTGAGGGCCCAGCCAGCACCGGCAGTTTCCACAGCTCCCGGCCTACCCCTGACCAACATCAGCTTGGGCCAGCAGCTAAAGGCGACAATCTCGGTCCTCCAAAAGCAATCCAGCAAGCCCCTAGTCCAGGAACAATGTTTTGGGCTGTCCGCAGTTATTGGTACGCTATCATTCGTGGCGAGCATCCCAACCAGCCCTTCAAAGCGACGATTAAGTACGACGTTCCTGGGAAGACCAATTCACGCCACAAAGTGGAAGTCAATGTCAAACGTCTTGATCATGGCAAGGACCTTCATCGGCTCGCTGCGCGTGCGCTCATCGAGACTTTGGAAGACGAGGCTATTTCTACAACTGACGCCGAAGAAAAATACTGGAAGGAGGCTGAAATTGTCCGGCTTGGAAAAGCTTATGGCTTAGCAAGCTCGCAAACCTCTTTCATTGCCACGATGAATGGAGTTGGCACTCTTTCTCATATCGCCAGCAATGCCCCTTCCGATGGCAGCCAAGGTCACCTTTCACCTTCTGGGGTTCGAGGTGCAAATTTTGAGCTCGATTTCGTGAGCTCACGCAGCCCGACTGGCGCGCAGAGCGTCCCGTCACAATCCACAAACGCAAGAGTTTTCAATACAGCAGGAAACCCGTGGAATGCAGGGTACACTAGGGGTTTCCAAGAGCAGTCTTTTGGAGCTGCCCTGTCTTCCCATGTGCCAGTGCTGAATATGTTTGCTGTTCAGACACATGTTAACGCCCGCTCCGCTGCTGTACGTGAAGCAGACATCGAAGAAAACATCATCTCGAAGATAGCGACAGCTCAGAACGATGATGGCTCGTTCGACAATACACTTGTTGAACAGACAGTGTTCCCCGACGTCGGGATCCCGGCTATTCCAGCATTTCTCACCATTCTCCCGGGCAGCAATGCTGTAAAGAATCGTATTTGGCTTGCTATCTGCGCCATTGCTTTTCTACAAGAGCAGCATGGCGATCAGAAGAGCCAATGGGCTAGTGTTCGGGAGAAAGCAGAGGGATTTATCAGGCAGTCACTTTCTTCCATTTTTGGTATTGAATCCAGTGCGGTAGAGAGTATTCTGACCAAATGCCTTGATGATGCAGAAGGGTATTTCTTCTGAACATTTCAAAAATACTTCATTACTCTTATGCCTGGGAAGGATCTTGGGATAGTTTGTTCTTAATAAGCAATTAGTATCGTACGATTGAGATCGGTCTATCGCCTAAAACGCATTAACGGAGTCTTTCCGACACCCATTGCTGTTTTGACTGCAATGTACAGTTAGGCTGACCGACCTATTTGCCGAAAAATGCCAAGGTGTCTTTGTGCAAGCACCGGCGGCGTTACCGGCAGTAACAAGAAGAATACTGCCCGAACGTCGTGAAAATCGCGCAGCCCGTCGTCTGCAAGCTGTCAAGCGATCTACACCGGAGCGGGCCGGCTTAAGCGAATGTAAACCCATGTTGCGAATGGTTACAAGGTCCCCGGTCGGCTGCCCATTCTGCATATTCAGCTACCCACTCTTCACACTTAGTGCCTCCCGTCACGAAGTGACAACTGATAATCAACGATTGGCGCACAGCATCACTCGACTACCCTCACAATCGAACATGTCACCTCACAACAGCCCTGCATGTCTCACAATCCCACCCTTCTCGGTGCTTGATCAGGAAAAGGGTTGGCAGCTTGCAGGACCCGGGCGGCAAAATTTGTGGATGTCTGCAGATTCGAGGCTTGCGTGACAGACGGTCCTCTTCTGTTCAACCGTGTTTACTCGGTATTGAGTATAGTACTTCTGTGTTCACCTCTTGGGTTGTCTACTAGGGTTGCTTGGTCTGCTTATTTCTGTACCTTGCTGTATACTGTACCTTTGTCCTCTTGTGTTCTTACTGGTGTTGCGGTATGCAAATATCTTTTTCTGTTTTCCTTAGTTGTGCCTATCGCAGCTTTTTTGGCAACAACGTGGTTTTTCTCCCCACAAGGGAACGGCCGAAGCAAGCCATAACGGAGCCTGACGCTGTTCATGTTCTACTATGGGTCAGGTATTCTTATAAGTACGCTGCACGTTGGTTCTTGGACTAGACTCATTTCTCTATCCGCCAAAGAATGGCCAACTTGGTAGGTATTGACAGCGTCAAGATTCAGGCTGGAGTAACACGGCAGAGACCAGACCGCACTGGCTGCCGGCATTTCTCTAAGTGGATAGTAATCGAACATCGGCCCTGTCCGTCAAGTTGGTCGTAGCAATATCCTCTTGTGTCCGTGATTGCATGGTGATATTAGGTGTGAGTAAAATGTCTCGGGCTGTCGAATCCCCATGTCCTTCCAACTGAACCCTAATGGTGGTGGCGGGCATTGCCGTGTCCACGGGTTCTACCTGAGGCATAAAGGGAAGCCAACGCAAGAATCCCAATCATCGAATAAAACATCTTTGTGGCTGCAGCCAGCTCGGTAATCTCTTCGGAAACAGGAAGCTGCTTATCTCGGCTTTCCGACTATCCACCCTCCACTTCTAGCGTCCAGGGTCCTGTCATAATTAACGCGTGACGATTCACGCCCGGGTGTGGTTGCCCGCGGAACTGGGCCTGTTCTCTTGACCCCTTGGTTCAACTCCACCATTTCAAAAGGATTTCCCAGAAGAGAACAGATGATGTGACTTGCAAAGCTGAAGGTTGGTTCTATTGCCAATGCCTACCTTACGGATACTACGTAGGCCCCACTCGCATACTTGTAACAGGCTGCCCACCTACATGATAACAACAATAATGCCAACCCCGTTACCCCCCTCAAACCCAGCCACGTCTCAAGATACCCGGGCGTCCACAACCTTTTTTTTTCCATTCCACGATTGATGACAGCATGACTGTTTTCCAGGGCTTGTCGCTCATGCGGGTACCATATCGCAAGGCTTGGGCAGCGACTGCCTAATAGCTTGAATCTTGGCGTTGGCTGTAAGCATGCAGTGAATTCTGCTTTCATCTTGCGCAAGTGCACCTGGATGTCCGACGACTGAATTTTGTTGAGGAATGGCATAATTGCTCTTCTCTCAGGGGAATGACCATGGTCTTATTATTTCTTGCTGCTGTTTTGTTCAATCCGCAGCTGCAATGTCATGCCTTCTTTTGCCAGCCGGTCTGCGGCCTCTTTCCCTTCATTGCACTGGTATTCTGGAGACCACTGCGCCCGTACATCAAATGTCCTGGCTGCCTCTTAGGTTTCAAGGCGTCTCATGTGCTGAGTCCGGCGCCTTGCCGTGAATGCCTTAACGCTAGCGTTGTCGATATATGTGTGGATTGGATGATCACGATCAGTGACCAGAGTCCTTTCTACGCCGCCTCGCGCTCCTTCGACCTGAGAGTCAAACATTTCGGCTAGTCTGCATCGGCCACGTTCTTGCACCATGCGATGGGAGTGACGATAGATGAAGCCGTATTCTGTGGCTCCGTTGGTTGCCCTGAAGCCGTCAGAGAAGCATTCCAATTGGTGTTGTCATCCAGACAAGTACAACAGTCTTTACTGCTACTATAATCGCTGTCGGACTTCTGCACGAGCCATTCTTGGTCTGCGTCGACGGGTCTTCCTTGGAGAGGCGAATTTGTGTCTGTATCCGCTCAGAGTATCGAGGCCAGCTTCGTGATGCCTGGCAGCGTGGCTGGGCCTGTGACCCGTCCGAGGCAGTAATTAGAGGTATGGTCGAGAGGCGGATAGGATCTGCATGTGGTAAGCCTGGGTGCGTAATGAATAAGTCTTGGGGCATGCTGATGCTTCCGAGATCTACTTCAGAGGCGTCGTGTTCTTCTCGTGAGGGCTGTCGAGGGTGTTGCAAACGGCAATATTGCGGAGGCGGATCTAAGGCTCAGCGCCGTACTCTTCGGCTAGAGTTAGGACGTGATCTGAAGAAGTTCAGACGTTGCTCGCAATCTCTCAAGGCTTAGTGGAATCAAGTAACTTCATGATGTTCTTACCTTCAGCTTTATCCTCGGCGGGTTCTGCAAAGTGGAATGTGACCTTGGACTTTCTTTGGCGAAGGTTTTTGTTAATCATATCAAAGGAATAAGGCCCTACTCGTACAATTTAGGTGGTAAAGACCAAAGAAGATCAACTAGTATCCACTGAATTTTAACATCAACTGACTACCCAGCTATACTCATCGTACTCACCCCGATCATACTATCCTTGAGGCAACAGGCCATCTGGCTGCACCTGAGAACTATGATGGCAGAAATATACGGAGAGGGTAAGATCTCATTACGAATGTTTACATGCGCTATCGTTGCTCTCTTTGCCACAGGATGTTCCGTCTTGATTACTACCACATTGGCAGCATTTCCAGTCTGGATTGCCTATTGTGACTAGAACGGCGCGCCTCAAGGTCGTGAAGAATGACCCAAGGGAAAGTAAAAGTAGAGTTGTTTCAACCTATATTCTGCAGAATCTATTCGTCTCTGCAACTTCTAGATATATAAGAGAACATACGAAGGCTTTCATGCGCCCCGATCTATGAGTTCGGCGGCTGGCACTTGGGTACCCTGTTGTCCGGCATATCAAGTAACCAGATAAGGCTGCGGTATCGAGTCAAATACTCACTCACCTTCACCAATTCTAGCAATATCCTGGCGCTGAGATGAAATGACGGGCAAAGGTGGATGTGAATCAGTTTTTCGCGAGCGTGTTCTGTGTACCTAGATCATGGTTTCTCCCAAGCTGTAAGCGTATTCAGCCAGGAACGAAGCTTAATTTCTTTCTACTCGCGAGTTAAGAATTGCGAAAATTGCGAATATTAACGCCAGGAATGGGCGGGCGGCGGCGGCGGACTTACTCCGTCACGAGGGCTCTGAGCTCCCAGACATTGCTGCCGAGCTCCCCAACGCACTCCAAATCAGGATGGCCAATTGTGGAATTCCGATTCCAATATTCTCAACATTTGCTTCCAGTCCAAGAATCGCCGCTTTATTTACGAAAGAGAGTGTTTCTGCCAATTATGAGTTCGAGACATTGGAATACACTGCGGTTGGTATAAGAGGACCTAATATGATGCCTAAGCAAAAGCTCTTGCCACTTCGCACTTGGGATGATCAAGAAATTCTATACACGACGTCGCATTGTCTGGGGCCTTGACCAAGACGCCTCTTTCAGTCAAAAATATCTCGGGCTTTGGCATTCATCGGTGTTTGCCCAAGGTTGGCTAACATGCCCCCACTGAGGGTACGCTTGCTTTGCTGTTTGTACAATATCAGGCGGACTACATCGAGCCTAGTGGGCAGAGATAGATCCAATGAGTTCACAGAGAACTCAACGCCAGGTTCACTGATCTGGAAGAGGGCGTTGATGCTCTTAAACTAATCCTAAGCTGGTCGGCACCGAAGTTTGTCTTCCGGGGCATGTCGACTATCCTCCTCAGCTTGGCCATTGAGATTCGGTACATGCAGCGGCCCTTGAATGATAGAGACAACTTCAATTACGGTTGTTCAGACTGCTTAATCGATCTCCTCGTACTTAGTTACTGCTGCAGCCGGTGAATTATAATTCTTTTTCGTAGCCACAGATCCAGCCACTTTGTTTGAGTGAGGAGACAACATGATGACAGTCTTCCTCGGAGTTTTGACTGCAATAACTCAACATGAACACATTTTAGTAACAGCTAAATATGCATGCTCCAAGTTTATTCGTTTGTATAGCTGCAGCTTTGCCCAGCAGGGCTTCTCCGTCTCGACAGAATGTCTGAGATATTCTCTTCTCAAGCAAGACAAAAGAGATAACGGGCATGATGAGAACATCGGAGACTGACGAACATGACGAGAAAAGCCAAACGGGCGCTAAGATCAAGGGCGATACTGAAGACGATGGTGAGGATAATGGCAAGGGTGAAATAGTAGGACAATAATGCAATTCTCAACGAAAGACCCCACCATCTATCTCAACATTTCAAGCATGCGTACACCTCCCACTATTCCAAACAAATATAACAGACCGATTCGGTAAGAGATGATCTTAATCCGCAATGAGCAACAGATTGGAACACAAAAAGGCAGGCCGGCACAGGCCCCGTGCTCTCCCGGTTTAACCCCGGCCCATCCCGGTCTAGACCCGGCCCCTCCCCCGACCCCTGACTCTTCCAAGTGAGCAGCAAATCCAAATGCTTCATCTCCACACTTTCCCCGTGTTCAGCTCTCCACTTTTCCCCGCGTCAGCTCCTTCTAAATTTCCCAGCCTATTCCCCTCCAAAAAGTCACCTCACCCTTCCATTCTTCAACCCACATTTCTTCTTCCATCCACCTCATTTGCAGAGGGGGCGGCCATCCTTTCCACCTCTCCCGCCGCAATAGCACCAGCCTCTGCATACCCCAAATGTGCCCCATTCTGTTGATTGCCGTTGCAGGTGTCTGTCGAGGGGCGGTATAAGTGCCAATCGCAACCGCCGGTGTGGCGGTGATCTCGGCAATGTTTCACTCTTTCAACAGCCGAAGCCCACCGGCCTCGGCGGCGAGCTCCGCAACGCCGTCCCGGAAGGTGAATAGGTCGTGCCAGGAATGCACAAGGCGCAAAGTAAAATGCGACGGCGGCCATCCGTGTGCTAGTTGCGAGTACTATAAGGTTGCAGACACTTGCGAGTACAGGCAACGCAGTAAACGGCATGCCGTAAGCAGAAGGTAGGTCTCACACCTTATTCTCATCTCACTCAACCTCGGCTCATATGTCTCTCATACTAATCTTCCGTAGTACCCTTGAAAGGGCATCTGAACAACTTCAGGCTCAGTCTCGCATTCTCAACGAACTATTTCCCGATATCCCGGTAGAAGATCTCGTCGGAAAGACTCGCTCACAACTTCTCGCCCTCATCCCTCGAGACTCACTCTACAACCTGCCGCCCACAATTCAACACGATCCCTCACCTACCGACATCTCCGCTGTTGATGAAGATGATGAGAATGACCCGAATGACTCGACTCAGATTTCCGAGAACGGCGAGCCCGCCAACGACAGGCGATGGGACGAGTCCGCTGCCGCTCACCAGCCCACAGCGACCATCCGTGCAAGTGACGATATCAACGCCATCTCACTCGCAACAGACCAGCATCGCCGCTCATATTTAGGCGTCACCTCCATGAGCGCTGTGCTCAGAGCAATCTTCCGCCTCTGTCCCGCCGCCAAAGAACACACCGCCCAACGCGCAAAGTGTTGGACCGAGTCCTCGTCGTTGCCCCATTATCAACAAAGCCTGCCCCCTCTATCTATCCTCAACGCAGCCAGTCAAGGAATGAACCCCCTCCGCGAGCAACGCTGCATTGAATTCTACTTTGAACACATTCACCCAATCACGCCAATTCTGAATGAAGACGACTTTCGCAACACCTATGCCGGAGGCGACCGACACGATGACTCCTGGCTCGCTCTTCTAAATATGGTCTTCACCCTTGGCTCCGTCGCCTCGGGCAGTGACACACTACACGTTCAATACTATAAGCAAGCACGCGCGCATCTCGGCCTCGACTCTCTGGGATCGGGGAACATGGAGAGCCTTCAGGCTTTGTGTCTTCTCGGTGGCTACTACCTGCACTACCGCAACTCACCTAATATGGCTTATGCAGTTCTGGGCGCAGCTCATCGCGTAGCAATCGCCCTCGGCCTGCATCGCGAGCCCGTCCGCAGTCACCGCCACACAGCCGAGCACGTTGCCGAGCATCACAGTATCCGTACTGAGACCCGGCGACGCACATGGTGGAGTCTCTTCTGTCTTGATACCTGGGCCAGCATGACCCTCGGCCGGCCGACCTGCGGTAGATGGGACAGCAGTACCATGGACACGCTCCTCCCCACTCCCCTGACCCCGGACGATCACGTCGCGGCATCCTTGAGAGCTAGCTGTCACTTCTGCCACATCTGTGACAGAATTCAATACCGCTTCGCCCAGCCGGCGCGCCTCTCAGCCCACGAAGCCCTATCCTTCGACCGCGAGCTCCGCGATTGGCACGCATCTCTTCCCGAAGCCCTCAAGAACCCAGCCAACTCCCCGCCGAGGTTGACCGTCGCCCGCGAGTTCATGCGGAACAGATACCTCAACGTCCGCCTAATCCTCTCCCGCTGCTTCTTACTATACCTCGCCCACGACTACAGCCTCAAACGGGGCAGCAATCCCGCAACCAGCGATATCGCGTCAAACATCTCCCAAGAGGAGCTCTCCCTCGTCGAGTCCTGCCGAACAGTTGCATCAGAAGCAATCGACGCCATCACGCTCTACTGGACACCCAACCGCATCCACGTCTGGAACTCGGCATGGTACCTCTTCCAAGCATGCATGGTCCCCTTATTATCCATCGCGATTGAAACACATCGAGCAACAGCAGCGCGCAAGAACCAACACCAGACCGCCCCAAGAAGAACATCAGGCGCATCGACTTCAGTCCCGATAACCTCAATAACGACACCTAATCATCCGCCTCCAGCAGCCGCAGGCTCTCCGGATAGCGTCGCCTCGGCCGCCTTGCAAACATGGTGCGCAAGTCTGACCAAGGCCCTCGAACTCTTCGCCGAGATGCGTCCCTGGATGCGAGCCTCAGACAGGGCCCCGGACATCGTGGCGGCGCTGTATGAAGCTGTCACCGCGGAAGTCGAGGGCGGCTCCAACGCGGGGTCCACGATCCGCACGCCGTCTGCCACCACGGACGGAGGGATGGATCTGTTCGGATGGTGTGATGAGCAGCTTACAGAGCTGGACTGGAGCACATTCCTCGGAGGCGGGAGTGGAAGCGGACTCTCGGCTGGAGACGACCATTTGATGTTTTGACATCTTCGTCGATTTAAGCAATAATACCAAACCCTTTTGATTGGCCTTCCCATCTATGTTGAGTAGACGGAGGCCTCTGGTCTTTTCTTCTCGTGGCAGGTCCCCGAAGGGAGAGATTGATGCGTCGCCAGCATATTTGGTGTGCCAGGTAGCTGCAAGGAATAAAACACATCACGCAGTGTGAACTTCTCCCTTCGTACTCTACATAAGGCTACGTGCATATATCCTAGACTTGACCAGTGATCTATTAAATCTCCACGACAATGCCTTCAGCTGAAAGGCTGTTTCGGCAGAAATGACTGGTGACTTCTCCTTGCCAAGCAGCCACCGGAGCGGGTTCTTGCATCCCTTCTGCAGGCTCAGAGGAGTGTGGGCTTGCAATAAATGGCACTTCCGGGCCTGTCTGGTTTGACTTGTCACCAACATACCCGATTACGACGCGCATGCAGAGCGTTACACAAATTTACGCTCATGATAAGGTACTTAACTTTCTCTGTTTTTAGACAAACAAGATAATGGCCCAGCCTTTCTCGCTGCCCAAGATACCAGGGCAGTAGTCTCCGAGCCCCTACTTACCCCCTGACTTGGGATCAGGCGGCTGTATTTAGACATACGCCTTCCCACTGACGCCCATTAACGAGGGTGGTGAAATCTTTCTGTTCCGTCTGTCCTTCAGAAACTTGCCAAGAATGTGGGTAAATATCAACTAGACAGATTGTTACTTCTTGAGCCTAATCTGGTCATATCCACATCATCAATTCAAGCAATGGATGACGCAGACAGCGAATACGTGCTCCCGCGGCGCACCCAATCTGCAGAGAACCACGAGGCACGGGGCCTGTCTGGTGCTCCCGCTCCCACGGCTGCCCCTAGATTACGCTTCAGGAACGTCGCGGCGGCCTCGGCCTCATCCAACACGTGCGGATATGTTTCTGATCCACTCGAATGTGAGCTCATCTGTTCTCTTCCCATCGGATACTCCAGCATACACACACGACTGACCTTGTCCAGTCCTGCCCAGCCCGTTCGCTTGCGCAAGCACTCAAAGCTGCCTGACATCTGATTCATGGCTCGGATGCGGAACCGCCCCCTTCACGAAGTGTTACAATGGTACTGCGCCAATATGCAACATGGACTCGACTTTGGACGAAGGGACTCGTTGCTGGTATGTCGACTGCAATCTTATGGGGCCCCCTATATGTGGTTCACATATAAAATGTGAGCTAATGAAGCTGTTCATAGCACGGATACCGAAAGTGGACGGCTTCCACTTTGTGTGGATTATATCAAAAAGACCACCGCGGGAAGAGACCTGACGAGAAAGGGCTGTTACCGTGACGCTTGGGCAGTCAACGATACATACACGAATCAAGTCTTTCTCGTCAATCATCCGAGCGAAATCACGGATGCCGTCTTTTCTTCATCAATGACAGCGGCTCCCGCCTCTGCAACTGCGTTCGACGACCCTTCACCCACAGATACACCCTCCACATACACGCCGACAACAATATCGTCGTCATCGGGGCAATCTCGCACCAACACCGGGGCGATAGTGGGCGGCGTGATCGGCGGGATGGCAGCCGTCGCCCTGGTGTGCGTCATCGTGTGGCTGGCTCTACGCCGAAGGAAGGAATACCGCGCAGAGGGTCTCTCACTTATGTCGAATCAGCGCGAGGCAAGCCAACCGTTCATCCAGCCGTACGAGATCTCTCCAGTAAGTCCTGGCAGCCACAAGAAGAGGCTGAGCCAACAGCAAATTCAGCAAAGACCCAATTCAATGTCTCCCATTCCGCAGTATGATTAGGCGCCTCGCTTCGTTGGTCGTCTCAATAGCAACAACGCGGGGTTTCGATGACGACGATGATGATATCAGGAAACAGATTCCCCACCCGAGACTAGTTTCGTACCGTTGAATATCTTGGAACCTCTTAATTGCCTCACTTCCAAAAGAGGAAGTAACATGTACTTCCTTTCGATGTGTGACAGGCTGACTGGCCTATGGCATGGTGAGACCTTCCCTCTCTGACCTCATTACAGCCTTGCAACATGCCTGAAGGCGCTCTCCACGACCACCCCTTCATCTAGGACCAAGCCTTCATTGGTGAGATGTTTCCAGCGCTGAAATTGTCCCTTGCATGATCGCCGATTAATCTGCAATTCGGGAACAATATGTCGAGTTTCATGAAGCACCTGAGTCTTGGGTCTCGCTGATCTGGCTATCACTTCAAACAGCCGTCCACCGAGCCTCGCCGTCACCTCACGCCAGGCTGGCGAACGACCTGCTTCCCAAACAAGCAGCATCTTTCAATTCGACACTGATTGAGTCCTTTTAAAGACGTACCTGCACCCCATACTGAGAATGGCATGGCTGCTTCGTTCGTGCCAAGGGCTCCCAACATACAAGATGTTGATTGCGGAAAACACCCTCCCTGCCCTGCGTACCGTGTCCAAAGAGGACTATACAGGCCAGGACCTCCATCAGCCACCCAGTCCCACTATAGGTCCAACAGTGCATGTAAAGAATGTTGCTTTAGCAAAACGATCTGGAGATACCTGCGGCTTCATATCCGACCCTTCTTTCAAAGGTTCTCACCTCCTCCTGCACGGCGACACTACTTATGCCAACGAAACTAACTTATAGCTTCGTAGGTTCACCCGTGCCGTACACATGTGACAGCAGTGCCAGCTGTCATACATTAGGTCCATGGCTTCAATGCGGATCCTCCGCTGTCACATCATGCTACAACAGCACGGCATCGATATGCAGCAGCACATTCATGCTGGGCAGTGCCGAACATTGTTGGTAAGATGACTGAGTCCTTTGCCAACACACGTAGACTGACAGTTTCTTTGGAGCACGAATTCACAGCACGGATGGCTGCCCTCATGTGTCGATTACATCAAAAGAACGGCCTCCGGTGGTTTCGTGACACGGAGAGGCTGCTTCAGGACTGACTATGGGGTCGGCTTGAGCTATACGAACCAGATCTTCTTGGTGGATGACCCTACCGACATCGTCAGGGTCAGGGCCAGTATCTCTCCCGCTCCCGCACCATCTCAGTCTTCCAATACTGAATCAGCGCCTCATCACGACAACGGAGCTATTATAGGAGGGTTAGTAAGCAGTATATCAGTCATCGCACTCGCATTGCTGTGCGTGGTCATCTGGCTCATAGTACGTCGAAGAAGGCAGATTCGGGCGGGAAAATCAAGAAAACAGTCCGATACAGACCGACCTTCAGCGCGGACACCCGCAAATGCTCCGATTCAGGCCCAGAGACATGGTCAACAGCAGATTCAGCAGAACACCCAAGCACCACCTCGTTTTGTGAGACACGAGTTACCGGCGGATAGTGTTGTTGAGTTGGAGTGATCCGGATGGCAGCTTATGGCTCAGACATACCATACGTTTTTGCGGTAAAGACCACGCGCACATATTTAGCGTCACGAAAATCCCATCATCTTCTAAGCCTGACGTGTAGCCTTGGCCGCGAATTATCGCCCCCTCCAGCGTGAACATGATGAATCTACGCTGCGTTTCGTTACTCAGGCACACACCTTAAGCTACGTGGATCAACCAATGCTTATAAGCTCTAATTTCTTAATAGTATTCATTTTTATCGTTATTTACGTCATTTTTATCATTTTTGTAGTCGTATTTTGTCTCCATTGTCTTCGTGCATTCGTATTCGTTTTTTCTTTTTATTACTATCCTATTATCAGTATCCGCACAGGAAGCCAGGAGGGGGCACGCCGAGAATCGTGATCATATGACTTATATATATATATATATATATATATATCTTATATCTATATATCTATATATGTACCATCAATCTCTCTTCCAACCCTTTGCAGCGAAGCACATCATGACCAGCATTTGACTCTGGCAACTGAGCCATGCAACACGCCAAGAAACCAGTCTGTGAGATGCCCCTCAACTGTTCAAGCGTGCCAGGTCATGCAGAACGTCCCCGCCTTTCCAAGAGACCTGCCCAATAACGTCCCTGTGTTCTGTGCTTTTGCTGACATGCATGGTGTTCGTGACCAGTAACAGCGACGCTGGTGCTCAGAACAGAGATTACGAACCAGAAGACCAGCGGTTCAAGGTCTACCTATATATACTGCTTCGCAGCCTGCCTACCCCCGAGCAGATCTGGGAGTTTTCTCTCTGGTTTCAGTCTGCCTGGCCAACCAAAACCTGAGCTGGGGGTGCGTGTGCACCACGAACACAGCCATTTGTAACGCGCCTTCGCTATGGCTACTGATTTCAGGAATTCCGGCTCAGGCAGCCAGTACAACAGCACCTCCGGAAATCAGAACAATAATTCTGGCTCTGGGAATCAGTTCAACGCAAACACCATCAATTACAGTAAGAGACCAGGACTAAGTCCTTGCCCACAACTAACGTCATTCGTCCACGTAGATGCGCAGAACCGAAGCGATTCCAAACTTCTCGCCGATTTGCGGGTCACCGATCCACGCAACGACAAGGCTCGTATCGAGCGCAGGAAGGGCGGGCTTTTGCCCGACTCATACCGCTGGATTCTCGACCACGAGGCCTTTATCCGATGGCAGACCGACACGCAGAGCTCCCTTCTCTGGATTAGAGGCGACCCTGGTAAAGGGAAAACGATGCTCATTTGCGGCATAATCGACGAACTACCTGAGCTCATGCGAGAATGGGAGACGATCTACTTCTTCTGCGAAGCGACCGATTCGCGTCTTAATAATGCAACTGCCGTGCTGCGTAGCCTTCTGTATCTGTTGCTCATACAGAGACCCTCTCTTTCTAGATTCATACTTGAAGAACACGAGCATGCGGGAAAGCAATTGTTTGAAGATGCTAACGCCTGGGATGTGTTGGACAAAACATTTACGAACATAGTGCAGGATGGTGGCCTCAACGACTTCATCCTCATTATCGACGCACTAGATGAGTGCGAAGCAGGTCTTGACCAGCTTCTCGTTTTTATCGTTCGTTTGTCTTTATCTAACGTCAAAGTCATCGCTTCAAGCCGCAATTGGCTTAGCATCGAAGAAAGAGTGGTTGTTGCGGACCAAGTATGTATCAGTCTGGAGCTCAACGAGATGTTAGTCTCGGCAGCTGTAAGCCGATACATCTCCTACAAAGTGGATCAGCTAGCAACACGAAAGAAGTACGACATCGACACACGAAAGTATGTTCACGACCGCTTGAGCTCGAAAGCAAAAGATACGTTCCTTTGGGTTGCTTTAGTCACTGACCAACTTGGGAAACCCGATGTCTTTGAAAGGCACGCCCGAACGAAAGTGGACGAATTCCCTCAGGGGCTAGATGATCTGTATCAGCGAATGTTGGACCGAACATGGAATTCAAACGACAAGGATATGTGCAGACGAATCCTGGCAGTTGTTTCTATTATCTACCGGCCTGTCACATTACTCGAGTTGATGTCTCTTGCAGATCTGGGAGAATTCTGCAACAAGATACCGATCTTAAAGGAGATCATTGGAGAGTGCGGTTTCCTTCTCACTGTGAAGGACAATATCGTCTACTTTGTTCATCAATCAGCAAAAGACTTTCTGTTTCGGCATGCTCTGGCCGAAACCATGCCGGCTGGCATTCATTACGAGCACAGCCTCCTTTTGCCGAGATCGCTCAGGATTATGTCCAACACCTGCCGCCGAAACATATACAATCTCAAGGAACCCGGTGCTTCTCTTGAAGATATTTGTATTCCAGTGCCTGACCCCTTAGGACCTGCCAGATACGCATGTGTTTACTGGCTCGAGCATCTTAAAGACGGAGGATATATGGACGAACAACAGTACTCTCAAGTCTACGACTTCTTGAAGCAACATTTCCTTCATTGGATAGAAGCCCTCAGTCTACTGAAAAGTATGTCTGTTGGAATTGCAAGCCTATTCAAACTTACGCGGGCCATCCAGGTATGCTTCATCCTGACTGTTGTAACAAATCCATCTTCAAGTACTAAAACTTCTCAGGCATTCGAGGTGTTAGAGAAAAAGCTTTTCGTTCAAGACGCTTTGAGATTTATTCGATATTTCCGTGTTGCGGTTGAAAACTGGCCCCTTCAAGTGTACTCCTCAGCACTCGTCTTCAGCCCAACGCATAGTATCATAAGAAAACAATTCCAACGAGAAGTCGCAGGCTGGATTATCAGGAAGCCGATGGTTGATGATGAATGGAGTTCGTGCTTACAGACTCTCGAGGATTACAACGGCAGTTGTGCTTCTCTGGCCCTTTCACCCGATGGGGTGACGCTGGCGTCGACCTCAGCCAAAAAGACCGTCAACATCTGGGACGTAATAACTGGCGAATGCATACGAACGCTTCAAGTTCAATCAGTCTGGGTCAACGAAGTTGTGTTTTCTCACGGAGGACACATGCTGGCGTCTGCCTCAAAGTATGGTGTTCTTGAGGTTTGGGACAGGGCAACAGGCCGACTCTTGAACACGTTTCATGCCACTCCAGCAGACTGTCTTTCTGAGCGTATATCTTTCTGCTCCGGTGACCAACAGATCGCATTCGCATCGGGCGGAACTGTTGAGATCTGGGATATCATCACAGGCCGGAGCGTGCGACAGGTCCACGGATTTGAATCAGCCTCGTACGGTCAAGTCGCCTTCTCCGCCGACGGGTCTCTCTTTGCGTTGGTGACGAGAGAACTCCGTGTTGACTTATTTGAAACGAACACCTGGGCCTGTTCGCAGACATTTTATGCCCTTATCCGTCCAAAAGACGGACAAGGAGCATACAGAAAAGTGGCCTTATCAGGCGACGGCACCCGGCTTGTATCCTACTGCGGTGAAGACAAACTCCTCGGCGTATGGGACACAAGGACAGGTACGAAGTTGACTTGGATGAGTCATAACGTTGAGGCTAAAAAAATAGCATGTTCACAAGATGGCGGTCTTATTGCATCTGTGGCTGTCAGATTCGTCGAAATACGAGACGGAAACACGGGTCAAGTCTTTCAGAGACTCCCTTTCCCATCTGGCGATATTATCACTGCCATGATCTTCTCACCGAATGGTACGCAGCTTGTTTCGGCCTCGTTGATTGGGAAGATCAAGGTTTGGGACGTTACGAGGCATCAAAAGCGCCAATTCAAACAGGCCAAAACGCTGCTTTGGGACACACTGTCTACCCCCATGCCGCCCGAAAACCAAATTATGGATGAAGTGACTGACACACGTCTAATATCACGAGGTGCAGCCACAGGTAAGAAGGCGCAGGGGTTCTTTTCAATGGCTCACAATCATGGACTGACACAGTTTCGCAGTGGAATACGCAGCCACAGAGCAAGATTCAGAAGCAGCCGATGATTATCACGTATCCATTCTGTCAATGGCCTTTTCCCACGATAAAAGTCAAGTAGCATCAGTGTCAACACAAAGAATCAGTCTCTGGGATTTTGACACTGGGCAGTGCCTCAAAACGGCATGGACCAATATTTTCAGGAAGTTGAGGACATTGGCGCTCGTCTATTCCGAAAATGGCATTCTGCTCGCAATTGTCGACCAGGGATCTCTTTCGATCTGGGATGTAGCGTTGGACCTCCAATTAAAATCCCGCTGGTGCTTAGGAACAAACTATAAGCATGTAGTATCGAAGGTTGCCTTTTCGAACGACGGGACTATTGTTGCAGGCGTCATCGACCAAACTACCATCGACCAAACTGTCAAGCTCTGGGACTCAACTACGGGTGACTGCAAAGCGACATTCATCGTGCCTGATTATGTTCGTTCCTTGAAATTCTCAGAGTCAGGATCGTATCTCATTACCAACATCGGTAATATCGATCTAGAATCCCTGACAAGTACAGGCGAGGAGATGTCAACTCCACGAACTGCTAAGATGACGAGGTCAACCACTCTAGGCTTCACGTTGTCTAAAGACGACGGAGGCTCCTGGATACTCAAGGACTCCAAGCCCATACTCTGGGTTCCCCCTGAGTATCGAGGATGGACACTTACCGCTAGGGGCTCGGCTATAGCGCTTGGGATGCGCTCAGGTCGAGTTTTGATGATGAAGTTCTCGCCAGATCTCTCAGTCATGTAAAGTATTCTTTCTACCACTTACTTAAGCAAATACTGCATGTTGCTAGCTCGTTTTATTTGCAATTCACAGCGCTTCCTCACCGTTTCTGAACCTGAGCGTCTAACAGTACCGACGACGACCTCCTCCAGCGACGTTAAAACCATCTCTATCTGCCATCATTCCAGGTGCTGGCAAGCATGGGCCAAATCAAATTGCAAACTCGTGACATATCCCAAATCCGATTGGCATATCATATACAGCGGATGGGTCGTCACCAACCAGTACCGGGGTACTTGCATTTTTCCCCAGTCTCTTGAAATGACCTAGATTGAGGCTGACCAGTAATATAGTAGCTACAAACATCTACTTGTGTCATTGGCAGCTCGCCTCACCTAAATA
Organism: Colletotrichum theobromicola; assembly: GCA_014705045.1. Classification (NCBI taxonomy): domain Eukaryota; kingdom Fungi; phylum Ascomycota; class Sordariomycetes; order Glomerellales; family Glomerellaceae; genus Colletotrichum; species Colletotrichum theobromicola. Next base: position 17,742 of record JABGLZ010000284.1, on the reverse strand, counting down.
AACAGGTATCGCAGTTCACCTAACACTCTATCATGATACTTGAACCCTGTAGCAGCACTTTGACCTGTGCCCAAATTTACCTGCACCAAGCTGCTAGTATTTAATTTTAGCAGTCTTATTGAAAACTTTGCTTTCTTTATCTTGCCTTCTATCGGTCTTGTAAGTTTGATTGTTTCTATCGTCATTTGCAGTTGTCCCCGTTGTCGTCCTCGTCCTCGTCGTCCCTGTCCATCGTGATCTATAATATGGAAATCTCTTCCGCGTTAGAAACCCCCACTTTTGAACATGAACGCAGTGATGAAATCCTGCTTGTTTCTTTCGTATGAAGTATCTTAAATATTACCACTGTCGTTTCATATGTTCCAAGGTCGTATGCGTATGTTGGGCAGCGTGTCTCAGTGTAAAAGGTATCATAATCTCTATTCTAGCATGTCATACATGATCTCGTTACAGTTTCCAGACATCCCAGATTGCGCCGGTTGTTCTTCTATATCCCAAGTCCCAAATACCAAATCGCTAAGTCGTCCCATCCGTCGATACTCCCTGGGTATAACTCACTCGAAACTCCTAAAGGAATGTTTTCCAAGCCCGTTTCCAACCCCTTGAACCCAGACTATCAAAAGAACACGAGGTGAAGACCATGTAAACGGGCACTGAACCTTCTTGGTTGCCAGTCCCTCAGTCCACATCAGCATGATCCGCTTCATCATCAGCGGCCTTTCTCCGCTGCACCCTGCTGAGCCTCGCCATGGCCCTTTGTTTAGCCTTGGCCTCCTTTCTCAGTCGAATCGCCGTCCTCACGTCGACCTTCTCTTCTCTCTCCTCCTCGATACTCTGGTACACCGTCCCGATAGCCGAGATTCTCCTGGTGCCTCGCCTGCCCAGGGCCAGGTCTGCCCGAGCAGGCAGGATGTCATAATCACCAGGCCCGTCGTCCTCTTCATCAAGTGAGAAGATTGGTGCTTCAACCCTCGGGTCCAGAGATAATCTCCTCTGAAAGCGTACGGGACTGCCGAAGCTGTGGGACTGGCGCATGCTGGGGCGTGAAGGTGACACGTAGCTGGGCTCCGGGACAGCAGACAAGCTGTCAAACAGGCCTGGTAGTTGCAGACCTGCTTCACCATACCCGCTGTCGCTGAACAGAAGCTCCTCCTCTTGAGTCGCACCAAGGCCCGAGTCACGATGGCGCGTTGTGATGAAAGAATCTGCGTCAACATCGTCGTCTGAGGAGAGGTAGTCGTCAATGTTGAAGCCTGCGCCTGGTGTAATCGCGTCCACCGGTGATGGTAGCGCGCTCTCTAGAGCAGTGCAAAACGAGGTGTGGTCAGCAGTCCCACTGTGCAGTGAGCTGCAACTGTCGTTCATGAAAGAAGACATGGTAGCCAGATCGACAGACGTCGTGGCAGTATGTCTAGACTGCGGACGCGGGAATGAGCTGGTGCTTGACATGGTCGGCGTCGCTGAAGATATCGACCAGTGGCGCAGGCTACTGGTTCGCATCGGCACATGCTCGAAAATCTCATCGAGCTTGCTGTTCTTTCTGGGCGACCCATTGCTCTTCAACCGCTCATCTTGACTTTCACGCCACGAGGGGCCATTTCTCATCACATCTGTTGCAGATTCAAGTCAGCAAATCTCGCTACACAATTCACACTATGGTAGAAATCGACGGTCAAACTAACGAGGTGAAGGCGCCGGTGAGGATCCATCCCCAGAATCAACAAAACTCTCAACCTCAACCCGGCCGACCCGCCCTCCTGCGTCGTTGTCATCATCGGGAATCATATGCCGTGACGACAACCCGCCGTTGCGGAAGGACGTCACACCTGTCGCGGACAGCGATAGGGTATGTCGTTTTGAGGGCGTTTTCTGGGTTGGGGAGGAGAAGGTGGAATTGGCTACTGACCCTCCGCGGGATGGCGGCCTCACCGCTTGATAAGTCTCGGGCTGCGCATGGCCAGACGTCTTTGGCCGCTGCTGGACTGGCAGCGAGTAGTTGTGCTTGACCACGTAAACCGGCTTTTGCGATGTCTTTGGCGACAGCGGCGATTCGTTTGGTCTCGTGCTGAAGATGCCCAGTTCGTTTAGTGGTGCCTCGCCGCTAGTCGTTGATCGCCGTTTTTGTCTCCTGGTGCTAGGCGAGACGGATGAATCGGCTGGGGGATGGGAGTTAAGCGGCCCGTTCGACGGGGTATTCGGGATGAAGGATCCAAGAGAGTAAGATCCAAGAGACTGTCTTCGTCGGCTACGGGCCGATTCGGGGACGTCTTCCATGATCGTCTCGTGCCTCTGCGATCGATCGGGGTTGAAAATGGTGGTTCGGAATGGGATTTGGCCGACACTCGCCGAAGTCAGTGACTTCGTTCGGCCACCCATATCGAGTGAGTCGTGGCGTCGGGGAGGCTTGAACGGTTGGTCTTTGTCTCCAAACTGGGCCATTGAAACAGATGGTGCGGGCGCGCCATCCTGCCGATCATGAGGGCTACCGCCGTTGGTGGCATAGAATGCCTGAACCTTCGCAGAAGCCAAGTCGACTCCATTTTCACCAATGTTCCTGTCAGCAACATCCTCTCCGTAGTCCCGAACGCCAGCCGCCTTAACCCGATTCTGGAACCCGGAAGGTTTGATCTCTGATTGGGCGTCCAGGATATCGATGAAATTTCGGGCCAGAGAACTGTTGCTCTGTATCGAGAAGTGGCGATTATGAGCGAATGGAGCTGTTGGCGGACGGAAGGGCTCGCCTTCGAAGGGAATCGCCGGCGAATGGCTACCACGTCGCGGCGCCGGAGACCCTGTCGACGTCACAGAACCGAGACGTGGTTTCCTGAATGACAGAGGTGGACCCTTGGAGGAATCCCTTCCCCTGCGACTTGACGGTGACGATGAACTCGGCCCGGCACCGTTCGGGGCGGAGCTGGGACGTTCGACACTGGCATCGCGAAATCGTGGTACGGGCGGAGCGGGGGCCGATGCTTCGGATCCGGCTACAAGAGACAGGTTGGTCTCGCTCATCTTGTGGTGAGACCGTTGCAGGTCTTCGAAGACGTTGGTTGGGCCATTTCCGGCGACGGGGTAGGTTCCTGAAAGTGTTAGTCGTATTCGCGAAGCGACTCAAGGTGGGATGGAATCCTACCAAGAAGTGGGGGTAGAGAGGCCGTGGTAGCATCGTAGGCTTGCGCTTTAATGTTGTTCGCTGACTTTTCTGATGATCTTTTGGACGAGAAGAACTTCAAGAGGCCCATGGTCACAATTTCTCGCCCGCCATGTGGCGGTTGTCTCGGGCAGACACGCCGTCCGTTTGTTGCGTAATGCGATGTCGAAGATGCGACGATAGGACGACTGGCGATGTTGCTGGCGGGTTTGTGAGAATGTCACGGTTCGGGACTCGAAGATACACGTCCACTGCGTCGGCAACAATAACAAAGATAAGAGCTCTTGGGAGAGAAAGTGCAGAGAGGGAGGATGGGAACTGAGGGGAGGGGGGTTGGAGAGTCTAAAAGTTGCATGGACGGGCAGGAATAGCGTCAGTTCTGGGCGGGCGATGGAAAAAGAAAAGGAGGGACCATGCGACGGGATGAGTCGTGTAAGGGTGCTAAGGCTGATGAAGTGCATACATCAGGGAGCGGAGCGAATGAGCAAGACAGAGCCCACGCTAGAGGGACTGTTAGACCGGGTTGAAGGCTTCGTGTATTCAAGGCAAGACGCGATACAAGAATCCATGTACCTGAGCGTGGCTGCTTCATGTTGCATGGGGTAGCACACCCTACTTCATCGAGAGCCACTGGCGTAGCCTCCACCAAGGGATCAGACGGGATAAGAGAATTTCTAGTAAGGTAAGGTACGAAGCACGCGGAGCTGGGCCAAGCATTTACGACAACCAGCTATCCAGCTTTCCTGCACCTGCCCTGCTGTGACCCGATATACAGGCAACTTTGCCTAGTTTCTCTCGCCGGATGCCAAGTTCGGTTTCCCATTGGCGGTCGACCTGTGCATATTTGTCCACACGAACGAGATTCATGGTAATGGATGCGGCCGTCGACCGTGTCCAAATACATGGCCAAGTCAAACGAGTACAACACGCAGGCCGCCTCCTTGTCAAGTCCTCGTTTGCGCGTTCGTATGATGAGCCAGGCAACTGGTCGTCCGCAGCTCAGGAGGGGTCGGCAAAACCTGGAGAAAACGAGCTGGCGCAGCAGTGACATGACTTGCTGCTCGGACGAAATTGAGGCCCCGAAGTTTCGAAACCAGGTCAGCAAACAGAGAGCAGAGTCGGATGGGATGGGACATGAATGGGACGGATGGGATGGCCCGCGGCCCGTGCGAAAGTGACAACAAAGGTGTAAGCAGAACGAAACAGCTTTTCCGCCAGTTTCGTTGCCTTACCATTCGTTAGCATGTGTGAGGCTTCAAGCTGGCTCTGCCTTTGCATGACCCAGGTCAGCTTCAGGTCTGAGACGGATGTCAATAGACTTCCGCAACCCTGGTGCCAGGGTCCTTATCGGGACAGCTCATCCCCTCGTCATTGACCAACAACGAGCCAAGACAGATACCGAGATTGCGGACGTCAAGAGGCAGTCTCCGGAGTACGCTGGGCCGAGGCGACGCAGTGTTTGTTGTCGTCCGGATGGAAATTTTCTGAGCGATCGAAAAGCCGTGGCAAAAGCAAACAAGCAAGGAGGTCTCCGTTCCCGAGAGATGATGTGCGTACGTGTGTCTCCATGATGACAGCCATTGCAGCCAGTAGAAGAAAACATGGACGGCCAGGTCAGGGGTAGCAATCGTAATTTAGCGCAGCTCTCGGAGAAAAAGCAATCGAACAGGGTTGGAAAGAAGCCCATTTGCCAGCTTCTTTTATTGGCAGCGCCAGCTGACCGGACTGGCGACTAGCGAACTAGTGTGTCCCAGGGACAAAGTCAAAGAAGGCCATGTTGAGTTCTGAAGCAGCACCGGTCGGTAGTGTATGGCTTTGTTCCATTGAACCTGCGACGAGACGAATTTCGAAAGAGACCAAAATAATAGGACGAGCAGGCGAGGGCTTGAGCTGATGCTGTCCGGCATCTCTCTGCTGTAACAATGGGTTGTTGACCCCCTCTTTGAGTCTTTGAGGTAGGAGTGCAGTGGCATTGCGGTACAGTAATGGGTCGGGACCAACCATACGCGCAAATCGAACGATATTGACGACAGTTATTTCTCCGCTAGTCGGCTGAAGGCGCTGGCCGCCCCGTCAATGCCGTGTCCATCTTGAGTGTATCTCTGCCATTGTTCATCTTCCTGGGGAAGGAAACCCCTGCGTCAGATGCAGGCGCTGCAGGTGGGCGAGACACCTGCGATCCTGGCGATTGGAGGCAGACAGAGGTAGATCGTTCAGGGATTCTCCCCTGCTGCTGTCCCGCGAATGTGGCGGCTCTGGTAGGTGATGGACGATCAATTTCGGACAAGCTGAATGATGTTCAGAGTCAATTGAAGACGCGTCGAGCATTGATTGTCATCAATGGCTCCGTCCATTGCTTTCGTGTGAAACTAGACCGGAAATGTTGCATCTTGAACGAGGATGCGAGTCAATCTCATTGACAGATGCTGAACTATTCAGGTCACCACCGCTGCAATTTTATCGAGAGGCCGGCGCTAGCAGAGCCAAGTTACGGTCCATAGTCCTTGACCATCAGCGTGCGTGCACATCCGCAGCGCTTGTCGGTTCGGTGCGGTGTGCCACCCGTTGGTCCCAGCTGAGTGGACGCAGAGACGAAGTGGCCGAGAATAGCCTCGTAGCTCCGGCGCGGTGCCATGTTCTGCAGCATTGGTTCAACACGATGGAGCTGGTGCAACTCGACAGGAGATTAAACCGATATCCCGTTGACGGGCAGGAACCTGAGCGATATTTCGGCGGAGTTGGGGGCATAGTTCGGACGGCCAGATGCTTAGTCACTCCGTTCGTGATTTCTCGGTGTTATTCCTTTTTCTGCCTTTTCTTCTCTTGCGACAAACATTCTCGCCCACGAATCACGTCATCTTCGCAGATGTAACAGCCTGACTTGGGTCTCGTTATCTGAAGGAATTGTCGTCTCGAGGATAGACCGCCAGCCACCGACATGACGCGAGACCCTCCGTCATCTTTCGGCCGAATGCAGGTTGGCACTGCGGCAGCCACTGAGAAACGTCCACTCCGCGCCAAAGCGACTCATCACTTCTCAATCCTGCATCCACACGTTCCTCAAACGAACGAAATTTTCTTCGACTTCCCCCCGTCAGCCTGCTTGCCAGCTGCCGGTGTCCGCCCTCCACGCCAGCTTCCCAAATGCTCAACGGCAAACGCCTCGACTCAGGGGCAGTTTCGTATCGGCTTTTGCTTTCGACGGAAGCAGGTAAGCATTCAGCGTTGCACGCAACGATCCGGCTAGCCTGGTAGGCCTGTTAGCGGCGATCAGCCACCACGTGGAACACCGTCGTCAGGCTTTATCCGAATTCTGAATGCCTCCGCTTTTCCACCCCCTGACCGTTCTTCTCGGGCCTCCCGGCTCGGATCTTGGTGTACCTCCTGCCATGGCCTCATTATGCAAGTGATTCGGCCGCACGAAAAACAACGTTTTCGCGGAGCGCTGGGCAACAATGTTTCTTTTGCTGTCAACCCCTCCTGCTTCCTTCTGTCTCGATGACTAGGCCTAGCTGAGTGGCCAGGACAAGTTCGAAGAGAATCATCCAGACCCTGAGTCCAGAGATGAGAGGCCAGGAAATGGGCAGACGAACGACGCTACCACGCGCCGGCCTCCCGCCTTACCTTGAATGGTGAAGACCGTCATGGCTCTTCAGATTCAAGCGCTTCCCCCGGTGCCGCTCGGACGGTGCTCTGTGCTCCCTGGCGTCCAAACGTTGAACACTGCAGCGTCCGAGCGGACTTGTCAAACTGCAGGTAGTGGCCGCCTTTCGCTTGGAATTTGAGCTGTTGCAAAGGGGACCTTGGTCCTGCAGGCGGTCCTTGGTTTGCGGAGTCTCTGGGGAAACAAGCTCCAGAGACATGATGAACCAGCCAGTGCTCACTCCGCGACAAAACGGCCCGACAAGGTTTGTTTTGGGGGAGTTGAAGGATGCAAAGAACTGTCAGGAAGGACTCGCAAAGAAATTCTGAACCCAAGGCATGCGGGCGTTCGAGACTCTGTTGCAGGCAGGTGTCGTGGCGCCGCCTCATGAACGACTGTCCTGTGGCCGCTCAGCCCTAAGCTCAGTATTCTTGAGCTCGAGTCTGGGTACTCCTTCGGTGGCAGCCACGGCAGCCACTGTCAAAAGGACATGAGTTGTGGTTGGAAGACGCCATTTGGTAGTTCCAGATGGCTGTGAGCTTCCCCGGAATCCATCGAGATGGCCGTCAGCTTGCTTTGTTGTCAGAGCAGCTCCCTCCCATGTGCCACGTGCCCGTCCAGCCGGAACATCTGAGCAGCCACGAGCATCCACGAGAGCGCCCCTGCAGATTGCTGCAGAAAAGTCAATGTCTCTCCCTGAAATTCGGATATCTCCTGTGGCGCAGGCCGATGCATACATTGTTCTGGAGTGGTTATGTTTCATGGAGCCGAAGGTGGTTGACGTCTGCTGATTGGGACGGTGCGATGCTAAGAGGCATATTCTGTATGTAAGGTAGACAAGACAGGCATACGTCAGGTCGACTCCATGATCTGACAAGACTCCTTTGGGGAGATACTTGCGATTAAAGAAGAAAAAGAAACAACTTGTAGAAGGGAAGGAATTGAGGATGCGGCTTCCTCTGCGTGGGCGCAATGCTTCTAGGAAGGAGTGGTGCTTCCGGGTCAGATCAATAAGCAAGGTAGGTAGGTAGTAACGGGGGCCGGCTGCTTCCCAACCAGAACACAGATTGGAAAAAGGCAGTGACTGAGGGTACCATTTGTGGAAGGAAGGTACTCTTTCTGAAGGCAACCCCAAGGACCGTCGTGCCTCTGTCCTCTCGTCGATAAAACAGACCTCCAACCTCAACTTATACGCATTCATTTCCCAAATTGCATCAACACTCAACCTCTTCGCTTTAACAGACCTACATCTACTTCGCTTTTTTGGAACCTCCCCTGGATTCTTTCGCTTCTTGTACCACGTACCAGTCTCCTGACACCAATGTCTACTCCTCAAGCATCCGGTCAGGCCTCCGAGCGTCCTGATAAGCAGCATCCAGGCAAACAGCAGGGCTAGGTTCCCTTCTTCACCGAGCATGACGGCGTTCCCATTGTTGACAGCAAAAAGAAGCCAGCTCCAGCTGCTAGCAGGCCTCCCACCCAAGCTAACAGCAGCCAAAACCCTTTTGGTTACACTGAGCCAGTGCCTACCCCCACGGGCGACCAAGATCAGTTCATCGAGTTGACTCTGAGCCAGCCTGCTGCTTCTGTGGAGACTTCCAACGACAGAAACTTTGACGGCAAACCGTCTGAGGAGCCTTTCTCCCGGGCTAGTGGTAGACAGCATGCCGTCGATAAGTTGATGGATTCAGCTGCCCAGAGCAGTGAACCACACAGTGCCCCTGAGGTGAACATCTGCAGCAATGAGATGTCTGAAGAAACGTATAGACAAGCCGACGATGCCCAGAAGGGCTTCTTTGACAGCCACAGGAGGTCCTCCACGGAATTCAAGTCCATGCCTGGGACCTTTGGAGGCGACGGTCTGACGGAGGTGTCCGATGGTCTGAAAGAGAGGTCCGACGGTCTGAAGGAGAGGTCTGAAGATCTGAAGGAGAAGTCTCAAGATCTGAAGGAGAAGGTGTCTGATGGTCTGAAGGAGAAGTCTGACTGTCTGAAGGAGACGGGTGATGATGCATTTACGACATTCAAAGCCATCGGCAGGGAGGAGATCGAAAGCCAGAAAAGGGTGGCGCGAATGTTCCTGGACCTCCTCCACAGATGTAAGTCACCTCGGCTCCATTCATGAGATTGGTATCTGACGGTATTATCAGCTGCTGGGTCCAAATCGAAGCCAGGCTCTTCCCCAGATGGGAGCAGCTGTCCAGACCGCAATACACGTAAGGAACGGAAGGAACGCAAGCCAACCGGAATGGTCCGAAATTCACAGCGAGTTCGGGTGCAGAAACCAAGCTCGAAACGCGGGCGCCCGCCCTTCGATCCCTCGGAGTTGCCACCCATGAACCAGCCTGTACCTGTACCGACTGAGAAGCAAGAAGACAAAGACCCGAAGACAGGCGACAAGTGTCAGGACAATGAGACAACCGATCCCCACCACGCACCATCACCACCTTGCGAGTCCCCCAAGTAGATGACATCCACCAAGGCGCGAGAGGTTCCATGAGGTGAGGAGGAAGTACCTATGTTACTAGTAGCTTTCCCCTAAAATACCAATACAACAAACAATACTATTCGTCCAAAGGGGTGTCTTTTTGCGTAAGATAGCATGCCGTGACCTGGACAACTCGATTCCTTAACGCCATATCCGATTTGCCATTCCATTCTAACTTCTTTCCATCGCCATTCTAGCTTTGTTCCATCCTTGCCATCGAGGCCTCAGATTAAAAGCCGGATACCGCTTAATCCATAGAACCAGCCAGCGCAACAGCGCTAAAACGCAAATCGGCGCCCTCTCTCTCCAGGAACTTCAACGGTCCCCAGGTAAGCGCCTTCTCGCTCAAAACATCCTCGCCCTCCTCCAGCTGGCCCCTCGCGAGGGGTCCCTTGCGCCGTCCATCGAGCTCCCACAACGTGCCGTCGTTGCCGCGCACGAAGCAGACGTAGTGCAGGTCGATATCGTCCTGCGCCTGAGGGGCCTCCGTCGCGCCCTGCGAAGCCGCCTCGCGGTGCGCCGTGGCCAGCGCGGGCGTCTTCTCGAGGAGCTGCGCGCGGGCGACGGGGTCGAGGGGTTCGGCCTTTTCGAGCAGCGTGTTCAAATCGGACGGCTTCTCTATTTCCCATCACAAGCGATTCGTCAGCAATGTTTCTTTCCAACCCACGCAAGCAGACATTCAAGAAGTAGGAAGAAACTCACGGATATACTCCCTCGCAGGCCCGTTGCTGGCCGCATGCAGCAGCCCCATCAGCCCGCACGCGTTGCGGATCGTCTGGCGGAACCAGAGCACCGGCTCCGCGGCGCCCTTGCCCTGGTACTCCTCGAGCAGCGAGTCCTCGGCCAGGCGGTGGCTCTCGTAGGCGGCGCTGACGGGGAAGACGAGCAGCACGGCGAGCGCCGGGCGCGGGATGAAGGAGAGCATCTCCGGGTCCGTGAGGGAGAAGACGTCGTGGATCGCGAGCGCGGGGGACAGGCCGAGCTTGTGCAGCAGCGTCGTCATAAGCTCCGGGTTCGCTTCGAGGGGGATGAAGGCCGGGGCCGAGGCGGAGGGGTCTGGGTTTGTGGATGACATTTTGGGCGGCTTTTGGCTTTTCTTCTTCTCTGTTTCCTTTGGTCTGGAGGTTTCGCGCTGCTCTGAAAGGCGGGTTTGCCGGGGTTGAAGGTAGGTTTTGGAGGTGTAGGTTGGAAAGCTGTTTGCCCCTCCAAGAACCAAGGTCCAGGCATGGTGGATGGTGGGGTCGGTGAGGTAACCGCTGCCGCCTGAGCTTTGAGTGCGGGGTGTTGGAGCTTGGGGTACCTCAGTGCGGCTTAATGGAGAGACCCCGGTCACGAAGCACAATACCCACGACGCATTCAAGAAAGGCGAGCAGTTGTCATGAACATGTTCTATTCTAGAGCGGCGCTTGTTCCTTCACGTGGCCAGCGGTGATTTACAATTCTTGCGTATCATAACCAAAAGGTGTTCCCCCGTCCCTTTTTCTTGCGCCGTTGAATGCCACTCGTCCGCTCCCCCCGTCTATGTAGTGTATGATATGGATTGTTTTACAGTATGATTTACAGGAGGATCTCAACCGGCTGACGGTGATTCTCTGCGGTCGTGAGGCACTGCGTCGTGCAGCTTCTCGCCCACTTTGTCCCAGCTCTCGTCGCTTGTCACCTGCTCGTCGAGCTGCTCGTACTCTTCGTCGTCGCCGACGAGAGGCTCCTCCTCCGGCGTGGCCTCGACCCACGCGTCCACCTCTCCAGCGTCCACCTTGACCTTGGCCTTCTCGCTGGCCTTTAGCTCGTCCATGCGCAGCCTGTCCTTCTCCGACTGGTTCTTCAGCGCCCTCCTGCGCTGGTTGTCGCGCAGCTGTTGGTTCATGTCGGCCTTGAAGACGGTGTTGGTCGCGAGATAGTGCGCAATCTTCTCCTCGACGAAGTCCTTCATGTGGAAGGCCAGCGTCTGGCTGACGAAGATGCTGGGGAAGCGGTAGCTGACCCACAGGTAGAGCGTGATGGCCTGATGCAGCGTCTCGATGGCGCGCAGGTACTTCTTGCCGTCCTGGCCGTCCTTGCCGCTAATGTCGTCGATGGAGGCGTCGAGGAGCTCGAGCGGGATCTCCTTGATGTCGTAGAGCGCGCCGTTGCGCCGCGTGGCGATGCACTTTGCGATGGCGCGCACGATCTCCTTCTGGCCCTTGTCCCTATTGACGGGCGCGTTGAGGATGGTGATGCGCTCCTGGACGGTCATGGGGAACTCCTGGATGGTGTCGGCGATCTCGATGGACCGCTCGTTGACGTGGACGGAGTAGCGCTCCGAGACGGGGGCCAGCTCGCGGAGGCGGAGGAGGATGAAGCTGAGGGGCGTGTCGGGCGGGAAGTACTCGGAGAACCTTTCGATGACGAAGGCTGGCGGGTGGATGATCGCCGTCTCCAGGGGTTCAGCGTCGTTTGAAAAGGCCTCGCGAATTGTCTGCAAGTCTCCGGGGTCTAGTGTTGTCACGTAGCCCATCTTCTTCTCTACTACTGGAGCGACCGCGGTCGTGTCTGTTCCGTCGTCGCTAGTGGTGGCTTGTCTGGCAGTCTTGTATCGGCCTGCTCTGCCACCAATCTGCTTGATTTCGGACGTGTTCAACACACGGAACTGTGTTCCGTCGTGCTTGGTTGAAGTTTCGAAGATGACTCGCTTGATCTCGAGGTTGAGACCCATGCCGATAGCGTCACTGGCCACGAGAAAGTCGTAGTCGTTGTCCGGGTCGTTGAATAGGGCGGCTTGCTGGGCTCGGGTCTCGGGTGGCAGGGAGCCATAGACAATGGCACAACGACGGCCGGTCTTCTCCTCAATGGCGTTCTTCAGACCGTGGAGTTGGACTCTGGTGAATGCCACGACGGCGTCTCCCTTTTGCAGCTTGGAGAGGTCGTTGTCGAGACTTTGGTTCATCGTTTCGAGGGGACTCAACCTGTGATACCTGTGGACGATGCATTCGTCGCCGACGCTGGCGCAGATCGCCTTGATCAGGTCAACAACGCGCTCTTCACCGCAGAGGTGGACTTCCTTGGCCATGACGCCGAGCAAAGCTTGCGTCCACGCCCAGCCTCGATCCTGGTCGCCAATCATCTGGATTTCGTCAATGACCGCCACGTCGACCATCCGGTTCAGCGGCGTCATCTCGACCGTGCAGCTGATGAAGTAGTTGTCCTCATCCTCCGGAATACGCTGTTCCTCTCCCGTGACCATGGCGCAAGGCTTCCCCTTGTTCTGGAAGCGCATGTAGATCTCGTGGGCCAGCAGACGCAAAGGCCCGCCGTAGATTCCAGAGTTTGCGTTCTCCAGCGCCTTCAACGCCCGATACGTCTTTCCCGAGTTCGTCGGCCCGACGTGGAGGTGAATGGTGCGCTGCATCGCGCGAGTGGCGGGGAACCACTCCATGGGGAAACGCATGTCGGCCAGCTTCTTCTGCCTCGGCGTCACCTTTGTCAACTTTTTCCGCATCATGAAGCTCTGGAATGAGTACTTCAGCTCGGAGGTGAGCCCCCTGGTATCTCCTCTGACGAATGCATTCCGCAGCGTCCAGAACAGAGGGTTCTCCTTTCGCAAAGTCGAGCCCTTGTTCGCCATGTGTATTGACTTCTGGATCGTCTCGCGGAACAGCTGGACCTCATTGTTGAGCCCATTCTCGCTTTTTATGCCAAAGTCGCGGTACTCCCGATTCGCATCCGAGTAGGGGCCCATGTTCCTCAAGACCACGCCGAACTGGCAGAGGATCATGTTCTTGAAAGTTTCGTAGGTCTTGTTCCTGAGGCTCGTGCCTTGTTTATACTGCCGGATAGATCTTAGGTTTGGAACCGATTGCTTCTCAGGAGTCAGCTTTGAGGACTTCAACGAGTATAATAGGGAGGGTCTTCCTACCTTGATTGCGGCTGGGCAGGACGTTGCGAAGCCATGGCTGGGCACAACACGACTCCTCGTCGCGGAGTGAGTCGCGCTTCGCAAAATCGCTCTCATGGTGGCTTGTCTTCTACCCAAAGAAGCATGGCCGGCGACATGCGAAGAACATGCCGCAATTTTTCGTCGTTGTTGTTGCAAGGAGACAGAATCAGATATGGCAGACAGCCCACCTTCGCCTCCACGCCAGAAAGCTCTGACTGAATGGAACCCGCGTGCGAGATGGTGATGGAAATTTTGGGCGCGATAACCAACGCCCCCCTGCCGCTTTGCCTTATCGGCCGGCGCTCTGATTCGCCCTGGGTTGAAGGTTACGGGGCGCCCCACTTCGGTCTAGCGCATCCGCCTCCGATTGACCGTCGTCATCACGCATTTCCCACAGTGCCCTCGTAGCGTCGCCGCTGCCATTCTGCGACAAGCGCCCATCATCGTCCCCGACGCCCGACTCTCGCTTCTCGTGTCCACGACCACCTACGTACGCATCCCACCCTGTCGCATCGAATACAGCTGCCTGGACCCTTTTTGCAGCACTACAAAGCTCGAAGAATACCCTCAAGATAACGTCCAAGGATTCTCCGGGTCGCCCCGTATCAATCGCAATGGCTTCCTCCTCGACGCCCATCACCCCTTTGCTCTAGTGAGTCGCCGACAACCGTAACTCTTGCGACACAACCTACCTCGAGCATTCAAGCTAACAACAATCAAATTCAAGCTCGTGCATAGCGCACAACAACACGATCCTCTCCGAGTGCACGACGTCAGCCTCCTCGCAGACCTCCTCCCTCGCCTCCCTCATCCTCCCCAAGATTGAGCACAACAGCCCCCAGAAGCTGACCTACACCCACGGCGCCCACCACATCCACTACATCGCCGAGGCCCCCTCCGACCACCCGGACCACCCCTCCGCCGGCGGGCTCACCTTCCTCGTCATCGCCGACGCCTCCCTCGGCCGCCGCATCCCCTTCGGCTTCCTCTTCGAGATCCGCCGCCGCTTCCTCGAGCAGTTTCCCGCCGACTCCACCGACTACGCTGAGCTGCCCAACTACGGCGCCGCCGGCTACAATGGCCAGCTGAAGAAGTTCATGGTCGACTACGGCACCACCTCAGGCGGCAAGGACGACGCCATCTCCAACGTCCAGCGCGAGATCGACGATGTTAGGGGCATCATGACGCGCAACATCGAGGGCCTGCTCGAGCGCGGCGAGCGCATCGACCTGCTCGTCGACAAGACGGACCGCCTCGGCGGCAGCGCGCGCGAGTTCCGCGTGCGCAGCCGCGGGCTCAAGAGGAAGATGTGGTGGAAGAACGTCAAGCTGATGGCGCTGCTGGCGCTGGTCGTCATCCTCATCGTCATGGCGATCGTGATCGCGGTGAAGAACTGAGGGACCAAAGGGGATTTGAATGGTATGCGCGGTGTTGACTGGCGCTTTGTTTCGATGGTGTTAGAGAATTGTATCCTCTCCAGATTGGGCAAATGGTTTGAATGGCGAAAACGGGAGCAACACTACTTTTTTATCTGGGAAGCAAAACAGGGAGGCTCTAATTTCTTTTTCATCCGTACCATTACCTCGAGGGGGCGCTTCCTGTGGTAATGATTCCCTGGGACTGTCGCTTGTGGCTTTGCTGGACCACATCCGAATACACATGAATTTCTATATTTACCTAATGGCTTGCTTGAGTGTGACCTTGAAGGTGAACGCTTGCACCAATGCTGCAAATCTGAACACGGCCCATGTTGAGGCAAAGATGCCTAGGGAAGCTGATTACATTGATTACGCGGACTGCGAACCGGGGACCTGGGAGAATCGACACTGTCTACCTACGTTCCTGTGGACCTCCCATCACGACTTGGCGCAGTAGGCATCCATGTAGAATCAACATTCCAGGAGAAATACGGTAAAAACTTGGCCCGCTCTGTGGGCTTGATTGACAAGCCTAGAGATTAGCGCTAGCCTACGGCAAACGCCTGTTCGAGATGACAGGGTGTAGATGAGGAGAAGGACGAATATAACCAGAGGAACAATGGCTGGCTGAAATTTACATATGACAATAACCAGACCCAACCTCAACGCCAGAATACGAGCCTCGTCAAATGAGCTCAACAGGCCACGATACACTCCGCGGCCCAGAAATGATTCCCTTGAATCATTGAAACAAGTCCTAGATGACCTCCGTCTACAGCCGGCGTGGCAGGCCAGCCTGGTGCTCTTCACCGACATCTAAAACCTCTTGATGTGACGATTAACAGGTCCAGACCACCCCCAGCTCAATCTGACAAGATATGTAGTTAGATAACAAGTTCTCCGCATCTGAAATGAACTTACACTCATCGCGCTTTACTTATCGCTCATCAAAACCTCTCACAACTTTGGACCCGACGTCCCGTCCGCCCTCCTCCCGTCCTGGTAAACATACCCGTGCGCCACCGGACTCATCCCCATCCCGGGGCTCAGTACTAACGGTGGCCTCCGCAGCTTCTCGGTGAAGAAGACGGGATGCCTGACGGATGCATTGTGCTGCGCTGCTGGCTGGAGGTGCAGCATCGGTGGTGGCGGAGGCGGATGCAGCCGCGGTATCGTTGCGGTATGGTTCGTCATGGCTAGCGGTGCGGCGGCAGGGTTCGACATGTTCCCACGACCGACAATGTGTATGTCTGTTGAATCTGGGGTATCTCAAAGCTTCGACGTCGGCATTAAAAATCTCCCCGTGAGCGGCTCTGTCGTCATCTTTAATGTTGCGGGGAAAGGTTGCGCCCCTTGACTTACCTACCCCAACCCAACCCCCCGGATCGGCCGTGCGATAGCTCGCTGAGAAAGCCGACGCTTCGGCTTCGGTGGGGCCGCGGGTTTGGAGAACGGGTGAGCAGCCGAGGCACGCGACACATGCGCAGCGGTCTACAGCATCGAAGTCATATTCAAGGCCATCGTCACACAATCGTAGCTCTAATACTTTGTCATTAAATGGATCTAGTTTCTTCAACTTTTGAGCGCCATTTCTCTTCATGTATCCTTCTTGGTCTTCTTCTTGCCCTTGGACTTTTGCGCCTCCTTGCCCTTCTTGATGGCATTGACGAGATCTTCTACCTCCTGCACCTTTTCGGCCTCCTTAGCTTCCTTGGCCTTCTCCTCCTCCGCCGCCTTCTGCCTCGCCCTGGCCAGCGCCGACGCCTTCTCCGTCTTCTCAATCAGCTTATCGCTCTCCTCCCACAGCTTCTTCGCCACCTCCTCGTCGTGGACGTCCTTCCGCGCAAAGTCCACCTCGCGGCACTCCTTGATCAGTCTCCCGCCCTTCCCGCGCGCCAGGCTCGGCTCCATGGCCGCGAACAGCAACGACTGCGCGCCCTGGTCGGGGCTCTTGAGCAGCAGCCACGGCAGGAAGTACGCCGCCAGGTACACGAACAGGCCCCAGAGCGAGCCCCGCGACAGCCAGCGGCGCATGCCCGGCGTGCGCGCGTATCCCGGGTCCACGAAGACGACGCGCGAGTTCATCGGCAGCTCGTCCGGCCGCTTGTACGCGTCGAGGTGCTTCTGGAACGCCTGGCCGAACACCATCAGCGCCATCTTGCTCCGCTTGTACGCCGCTCCCGGCGACCAGGCCGCCTTGCTCAGGGGGGCGCCGTCGTGCAGCGGCGGCGAGCCGATGTAGGAGGGACACGTCGTGAAGATGACGCGCACGTCGCGGTCGAAGGGCTGCGCCTTGATGGCCGGGCTGAGGATGGAGAGCAGGTGGAAGTTGGCGAGGTAGTTCACCATCCAGGTCTCCTCGACGCCCTCGGGGGTCGTGAGCGGCTTCTTGGTGCCGGGCGGGGTGACGGTCGCGGCGCAGAGGACGATCATGTCGAGGCGGCGGGGCGGGGAGTTGTCGATCCACTTGGTCGCGAACTTGCGGATGCTGTGGAGGGAGGCGAGGTCGACGTGCTCGGCGTAGATGAGCTCGTTGCCGGTGCGGGCGCGCAGGTCGCCGACGTGCTCGACGAGGAAGGGGTCCGAGACGGGCGTGTGCGTGAGCAGGATGAGCTGGGCGCCGCGCCGGCCGAGCTCGTAGGCGGTGCTGGCCCCTATGCCTGACGTGCCGCCCGTGATCATGACCACCCGCCCGTGCATGTCCCGCTCCGAGGGGTTGCTGGCGCCGGAGCAGTACAGCTTGATGAAGGTGAGGACGGCGACGGCGGTGGTCGTCTTGAGGATGAACCACCAGTTTTCGACGGCCCAGGCCGGGGGCCCGGCGGCGAAGACGTAGCCAAGGTAGTCGATAGGCATGGCGAACGAGTGGGCTTTCGGGGATGAGGTTGTTCGTAACGGGTTCAGAGGTCGAGCATCGCACCCAAAGCCTCGTTGTGGAAGCTAGGCAAAAGGCTTGTGACGAGGCCACTTTGCTGAGCTTCCTTGGTTTCTAGAAAAAGTGGAATTCTTGACGTGCCCTCAGGGGCCTCAGGGGAAGCCTCCGAATTGCAACAGGGGAAGCCTCCGAATTGCAACAGGGGAAGCCTCCGAATTGCAACAGGGGAAGCCTCCGAATTGCAACAGGGG
>JABGLZ010000283.1:0-62596 GCA_014705045.1 Colletotrichum theobromicola | reverse complement strand
CTTCTCCGCCAGGCTGGCCCTCTCTCTAGTCGCAGTCACAGTCCGATCCGCACTCCCCCCCTCCCCTCCCCTTCACCACCACCACCACCACCATCACCAACGCACGCTTCTCCCCCCAGCCTGGATCAGGGACGGACCCAGGCCCAGTTAGAAGCGCGGCTATCCTCAGCCACACAGCAGCCAATGCCATCATCATGCAATTTCCGACCTATGCCAACGCCAACAGCCAACAGCCAACGCCAACCCTCTGCGGGAGATTTTCTCCCCCTCCTCTGGCCTGCCAAACAAAACCACGGAGAAGAAGTGCGAAGTGCGGGAGTGGTTGCGGCGTGCAGCCGCAGACCGCTTCTTTGCCACAGATACTATCCGGGGACCTTTTTCCCGATCTAGTCATGACTACTTTTTCGGCTTTGGTTCGGTAAGGCTTAGTTATTGTGCTCTGTGAGAGAGGAAAAGTGAGAGCAAGCGAACAAGAAGAGGCACCCCCGGGGACTTCCCCAAGGCTAGGTGCCGTCACCAACGTGTCAGGTATTATTGGCGTGAAGATGGCGGAGGGGGCCTCCGGAGCGTCCCCGGCTACCCGGCGAACCGACCACCTACAGGCTTTTGGGCGAGACATACAGCCGGCCAGAGTAAAGACCTGCATTGCAACCCAAGCATCGAATCCTTTTATCCCGTTCAAGAAAGGTCTGTGTTCAAGCGTCTTTCCAAATAGTAATCATGTATGTCTTTATGTGGTTTGGTAGGTATCAATAATCCTAAATTCTCGTACGTACATGGCATGCGTCCTCCGCCGCAAGCAAGGGGTGCATAATGATCTCGGGATCCTTCCTATCGGTCCAATCGGTCGCACAATAAACGCGAAATGGCGGGAGAGAGGTAAAAAAATCAAGGCAAAAACCAAAATTCAACGCTTGAACCAACTCCTCGAATCCTCTCGTGTTGCCACGCCATCCGATCCAGCTATGCATCCTTCCCAAGGGTATCTCTGTAGAGTCTAGTAACTCTGATGCGGATGCCCTCCCAGTACACCATTGACCGTCAAATCACACTCGTCCCGATCCCGTGGTTGTCTAATAACTCCCATGATGCAATCCCCCCATTTTCCTTCCTCGGTCATGACCCCGTAAAAATATGTCCACTCCATAACAGCGTTTGTAAAAGTGAGAAAGAAAGAAAAAAGGTATAGACAATGTTTTCAGTGGAAAGATTGTCAGAAAAGAAAAGAATGATGAACCGCTCAACAGCCAACTTCTGCACCTTCGTACACTCTCCGTTGATGAAAATACAACCTTGACCGCAAAAAAAAGGTGATCGAAGGAAATGAAAGATATAGCGTGCTCTGCTCTCGAAAACGGGGCAAAGTGAAAGTGAAGATATATGACGCCAAAGAAATAGACAAAAAACAAGTGTTCAGACAACCTCCCAGCCGATGAATTACTAATAATGAAAACCACGCTTCTTTTCCGAGGCGTGCCGTCGAGGAAATCTCTCCCGTCACCAATATACGCCTGTGATCTTTTTCTTTTCCGAATGGGTTAGGTTGGCTTGTTGCTTTTCTCATCTCTTGACTCCGTACCGTTCCCATGGTATCTGCCTTGGTGAATCATTTCCGTTTATTCATTCGAGAAGCCGTGTTGCCGTGTGACGCTCCCGCCAGTGCGGGCCTCAGTACATCGCGTGGGTGGATTGTGTGTACATGCGCTCGCGGTATGCGGCAGGAATACCGTCGTACCTGGGGCTGCTGGCGCTCGAGGACTGGTCCATATCGGTGTCGTAAACGTCGTAGCCGTGCTGGTGGTGATGCACGTACTGTTCCGGAGGAGGGAGGCGCTTGGAGCTGTATGCTGCCAGACTGGTAGGACCGGGGACTCGCTTGACGGGATAAGATGAAGGGGCGGTTCGGGACTTGGAAACGCGGTTGGCGTTGCTGACTCTGCGATCCTTGCCGCGACCCTTGATACCCTTGTTGCTGTTCTTGTAGAGGTTGGCGAAGTACCAGTACATCTCTCGGTCTTCGTCGGAGAGGCCGTCAATGTCGGAGAGGGAAACGATCCAGTCGGTAAGCTCCATAAGCGTCTTCTCGTGGTATTTGTTTTGATGGTTCTGTTGAATTCTGATCAGGAGCTGTCCCAATAATCTCTAAATCAGATTTGCATACCTTGAGGTTGCCTCTCTGTGTGAACATCTTGTTGCACTGGTCAAGCTTGCAAACGAAGGGCTTAGCATTGGTGTGAGTAGCCATGTGCGTCTGCAGGTTGCCGCGCTGAGCGAAGACCTTGCTGCACTGCTCGCAGCGGAAGGGCTTCTCGCCAGTGTGACGGCGCATGTGCGTCTTTTGGGGGTCAGCTAGGATCACTTGGTGACACGGACGGAAGAGTCTCACCTTCAGGTTACCGGGCTGCGAGAAGGTGCGTCCGCATCGCGGCCAGTTGCATGCCTGTGATGGTTTAGAATGAGATGAATGACTAGAGAGTGATAAGCACCTACGTAAGGCTTTTCTCCGGTGTGGGCGCGCTTGTGGGTATCCAGGTGAGTACTCTGGTAGAAGCTCTTGCCACATCCATCGACGTCGCAAATGTACTTCTTGGTCTTCGGCGCATCTGCCGATTCTGTTGTGGGAGTCTCTATCTGTGCCACCGGCTGTTCATAATTAGCAAATGTACAAGTCACCAAATCATCACTTTAACATACCTGGACAATGGGCTGGGGTGCCGGTCGAGGACGAGGAGATCTGGGCTCAGGCTTGACGACCTTCTCGGTTTCGGGAACGCCCTTTACGATGTCTTCCGAGTCGTTCCTCTTCTGGATCGCCTTCATGAGTGTGTCAATGGCAGTGGTGAAGTTGACCGTCTCCGCGCTGGTGGGCTTGTTGTACTTGATGTCCTTGGTGTTCAGGGGATGAGGTGTCTTCGGGTTGCTAAGTTTCGTCTCGCTCTTGGTTGAGGGGCTGCGATGGCGTTCGTTCTGGGCTGAAGGGCTTTCCTGAGGGTAGGAGCTGGCGCGAGGAACCTCTTGCTCAGGCGCCGTAACAGGCATCATCTGGCGCTCCTGCTGAGCAGGAAGTCGGAAGGGCATGTTCATGTTAGTGGGAGGGGAGTCGTATTGGGCGTAGGCGAAGTGGTTCTGGGTCGGACACGGATGTCCCATGTTAGGCATAGAGGCGACGCCGTAATGGTTCCCGACCATGTACTGAGGAGCCATGATGGCACCGTTCATGGGGGCAGTTGTTGCCGCCCTGGCATCATAGGGCACAAAGTTCGAGTTGTCCATCATGGCGTAATCGTTGGCGGCGTGATGCTGCTGCCAACGGCCCCAAGCCTGGGGCGCGGCTGGTGATTCTGTGAGGGCCATTGGGATGGAGCCAAGCGATAATGGCGTGGCAATATGGCACAGGAAGTTGAGTGATACGTTATTGGAGGTAACAGGAAGGCGTGAAGTTGGATAATACTTTGTCCGGGTCAAGAGAAGGATGAGGAGTAGACAAGGAGGGTGAGTCGTTGGGATATATCAAAAGGAAGGAGTGGATAGAGTAGAGAGATGATGACTCGAGAGGTCCAAGGTTGATGATCTCGTGGGCTGGAGAAAGAAAGGAGGATGTATGTAGTTATAGACTTGGGGAGGCAGAAGGATGTATACAACGCTCGGAGGAGATGGTTGATGTGCTGCTGGGGTCAGATTGTATTCCGAAGCCAATCGACTGGATTGGGTTCCCGGAGATCTTAGCACTAAATATACATGCATCGAAAGCGAGACCAGCAGGACCCAAAGAGTGGGTTACTTGAGAAAAAAGAATAGTTGATGGCCAGAACAAGAACATGGAGGTTTGGTGGAAATCGACCCCCACTACAACTAGCAAGACGGAGGACATCCAGAAAGCCGGGGTAGGGGGGGCTGCATGGGCGCTGGGCGGGCGGGTCAGGGCCCTGTCGAGCGAGGTATTCGTAGACGAGGTCAAGTCCTGGTCAGTCCAGGGTGGGTTCAAGACGGGAGAGGAGGGGAGGGGAGGGGAGGGGTAGGCCATGGCCTCGGGGGTGGGAGTTAGGAGTGGTGGGAGAGGCGTCATGTCCATGCCTGCGACTAGTGTAAGGCAAGAGGTAGTGTGGGATGCACTCATGTCTCTGAGGGAGAGACTAATAGACTGACTTCTCAAGTCCATAGATGGTGGAGGCGGCGGCGAACGGCGACTGGCGTTTCCAGAGGAGCTGAGGACGAAAACCCAGTCCGCTGGCCCAGCCAACCCAGGCAGAAGGACGGCTCTCGGACTGATCTGATCTGAACTGAGGGGAAAGGCAATCGATCTGGCCACCTCGGGTTCTCAAGTAAAGGAATGAGACATTCTGTGAATATGGGCTGTACTGGAGAGAGCTGGCCACTTGGCTAAGGCTTGGACCAGGGGAGCAGGGGACTTGCACTCGTCCAATTACCTCGAGCAGCGTCTACAGAGGACAAGCGTCGAGTTCTCGTGATTTCGATACCCGTCCGATCACTACGACGCGGGGGATGAGGATTGGCAGCCGGATGGTGAGAGCTTGAAACAAGCATGTTCAGAATTTTTCAAATAAAGAGAGCCCTGTGCATCTCTGGTCGGTTCAGGAGTTTGACTTGGTTGCCGTGGGCTCGAAACCTCTTTGCTTATTCTTCTTCGAAGTGCACCATAGTGACATCCCACCTGTGGTGAAGGCCAGATCTCGCCCAAATGGGGTGCCATGATTGCTTTTAGTCGCAGGCTAGGATCGCCGGGAGCTATGATGTTGCAGCCGGACGGCAAGGCGAGGCAGGGCAAGGTAGCAGAGGGACTTTCTAAAGGCGTCGAGACAATGTGAGAAGAGATAGAGAGTATCAATCCTGATAGACACGCAATATTATGAGGCTTTGGACGATGGAGATATGCGCGCCACGCACCAGCCAGGGCTACCTGGCCTTGAGATGGTCATCTGGTTGTGGTGCCTGGGGTGATGAAGAGCAGTGCGTGATGTGATGCCCTCCCTGGTGGTTTCCCGTACCTGGCAGGACGCGAGGGCATCGTACACCCAGTAAATCGAGCTGGGGCGGAGATAAGATGGTTGTCAAGGCATGTCTTCGTACGTAGGGCGGAGGTTAGGTCACAGATGAGGTCGATCGGTGATGGCGATGACGGTGTTGATGCCCATGGCAATCCAGCAGAAGGCTGTGTTGGTCAGCCAGCAGGATAAACTGCAAAGATGCTGGTCGGATAGCAAGCAGGAGTCTCCATGAGGTAAGGTTCGTCGTGTGGAGGGAGACAGGGCAGCGCTGAGGTGAGGACTCGGCAGCAGAGTCTAACAGCCTAACGCAACAGCAGGCCGAGCCAAGTTGAAGGCATGAACATGGGGTTCCAGCAGAGTGTCTCTTGTGTGCGCAGTAGAAAATGTCTGGCAAAGTCAGACATGGACGACGACTGAGAAGAAGAAGCCAGGATATCACCGCAGGGGTTCCCTGACCGCTGGGTTCTTAATTTTTGGTGCAGGCGGGCGGGACTGACGGCAGGGAGGGACTGAAAATCCCATTGGCACCCAAGAGAGGAAGGGGAGGGGTGCGGCATGTAAATGCTGATGGAGTTGAAGGGTGATGTGAAGGTGATGGATGGGGTGGAAGAGTGGTCGAGTGCGAGGTGCAAGGCACCGCAGGCGCAGACGCAGTCGCAGACGCAGACGCAGCGGTACGTACCTGCTTGCCCAGAGGCACCGTGGGTGCACCCAGATGCAGTGGATACCCGCCTGCAGCTGCTGTGAGTGGGGAATGGCAAGATTTCTGGGTACGTACTCCATCTGGGAGACGAGCTCGACTGCCTCGACTGCCTCGACTACCTTGAATACGTACCGCTCTCAGGCACTAGGCAGGTGCGGGTCTCGGTCGTCGCACGCCCCTGAGGTGCCGGGTCAAGTTCTGCCCCAAGCTCCCTCCCGCCCAGCTTCAGGTCCCCTACGGTACTTCCCACCCATCTCCATCTCTCTGATTGCACCTGCCTCGCCAATATCTATCCTCACACCTACGTACTGCGTAATGTGCAGCAATGGCTATGTCGAAAGCCACACCCGGGAATCCTCTCGCAACCTTGACCACCAGTTCAAGTTCAAGCGTTGCCAGCAGCAGAAGCAATACCAGCAGCAGCCGGCAGCAGCCAGACACATCCCGTCGTCTCTTTCTGCGTTGCTGCAGTGCCAGTTCCTCGGGCTGGGTCCCCAAGTCAAGTCCCTTGGGCAATCTTCCGTTTGCTCGTTGGCCCGTTACAGGATCATGTCGGAACTTCAAACCGTCAGCACTTATTTTCGTCCTAAAGAAATTGCAGCACCCGCAGAAAACACAAGCCGCACTTCCCAATCTGGCGTTTACCGCTGTTTGCCTGCCAAACGACAAACACCCTTCTTGTGTATTTGTCGCTATTGGGCCCTCCCTCATGGAGATGCAAACCGGGTGCAAGTAGCCAAGCTACACTCGCTAGGTGATCGTCACCACAGGCTCGACTGCCCATCAAGGCATCCCAGCCCTGCTCTCCGCCACTGCCTCGCCGCCTCGAAACCGAAAGCCTCAGTTCGGGACCGAGTTAAGGCACCATCTTAACTGGCGATCAGTACCTCCGTCAACCTCAAGCCGCCTCCAACGGAAGCTGTCGACCGGCCATGCCAGGGGTATACGCTGGCTGTTCCTGTTAAGCGCCTCGTATCACGCCTCCGCCTCCGCCTCCCGCCTCATTTCCCAACTCCCGCAATCCTGCTACCACCACGAGGCTGCGTGGCGTATTCCCCACTGCCGTCAACCGTGCCCGTCAAGCCCGTCTGTCACTGTCACCTCACCCTCGCACTCACCCCGGTGCCTTTGGTGTTTGACAGCTCGCAACAATGCCCTTTTTGCCTGTCCGTTTCGGAGTCTCGACCTCTGCCTCCTCAACCGAACTGTCACTGTACCACTATCCACCTTGGCATCACCATAGAGCCGGCCACCGACCCGGGGTACCTTCCTGTCGTCCGTCCGTGAACCCCGGCAACAGCTCGGCAGAGAAGGGTGTTGAGAGCGAATGATTCCATGCCCGGTTCTTCGCACTTCAACAACCTCGATGGACCCGGGCGGTTCTTGGAATGCATCGCAGCCAGAGCTGCGGACGTCATATGGGATTCGGCTTCATGAATGCCCGGCTGCATCTATGTCTACCATCACCAATCAGCACTTCAAAGCGAATATTTCCTCACTAGACGGACCAATGGATCGCTTACGGTTACGGTGTTGGCCGTCCAAGGCTGGGTTCACACTTACGCTACACGGGATCCACGGCGGGTGGGAACGGCGGCCGGAGTCGACTGATGGCACCTTGGAAAAGTCCTTCTGCATCAAAACCTCCGAGATGCTGCAAAAGCAGGGGGAAAAGAAGGCAGAGTGCAGCCTGCAGCGCTTTCGCAACTCACATCGTAATCGGAATCCAGGGGTGTGCCGTCTCCGGTGGTCCCCGGTGGCCCCTTCTCCTCCACCCGGCTTTGCGATCTGTCTGGGCCTCTATTCGACCATGGATCTCAGATTGGCTCTGTTGTTAAGCTCCATCCAAATCGCAGTTTCGGTTGCCCGACGCCGTCCTCTACGTTGCAAAGAGGGAGCAGCAGTCCCCTAAAAACTGCAAAACTACGCGGTGCAATCCGGCCCATAGCTGCACGACGATAACACTGCAATCTGGCGCCGCAAGTCGGGTTTACTGTCGAAATTTTTCTCGACATTGGGTCTATGTATTCCATGGGACGTCGTCCCACCGTCATCAGTGTGGACAGCTGCAGGCGAAATCACGTCCCAATCGTCCTCTTTTCATATTCTTTCGCCTCGGCGATATTCCGAGTTGCACTTCGCCAATGTTTCAAACGGGGACAGTGTATGATTGTCAGCGTCTTCATTCGCGGTTGGTTTGGGCATATGTATTGTGCGTGGTTATTATTCACACACGCTATGGCCGGAATGGATTAATGTGCACGCAAGGGGTCTCGTTTACATGGCAGAAATCCATCACCGGATGGCCAGCCTACTGCCGCGCCATCGCATGTTCCACCTTTCGGCCTTACTGCTATTGACTTGCAGACGAACCAAGCTCGCTTACTGGTCTCCTGTGTCTGCAACTATCTGCGATGATCATTTCCTTTTGCCAGGATTCCGATCTACGACAATTCAAGCAAGTATACTTCCAAGTTCTCTGGTCGTTGGCAACGTACGAATAATGTCAATCGGGTAGGACTTTCTCAGCTCGCAACGAAACAGACTAACACACGAAAACACCTCGTCACAGGAGTTGCATAACAACTTGAACGAATATGACGGTTTATGCAGCCCGTACATCCAGGGTAGGATCGGCGATACTAATCACATGGGTTCGCGGCTACCCTCAAGAATGATTCCACACCTGTTGGATGTACCACAGCAAAAGCAAGCAACACAAAGACATGGCATTCACAAGCACCACCAGTTTTCCATGCTTAGACCGTTATCGAATCGAATTGTGGACGTTTGAACTTTTTACTTACAGAGCCGCATACCTTGTCTCGCCAACCCAAAGCTTTAAACTCTCATCAACGTCGAGTGCGAGTATGGCTGCTGTCCTCTTTGCTCCATTTTGCTGCCCTTAAATGTTCCGAAGCTTTGGGTCGCTCTCCCTAACAGGACAGCCGCTATCCGTACTTTTCGGCATTTCCACATCGGGCGGTATCGATCACGAGCAACGCTAATGGACTGGGCCATCTGGTTTGCATCACTGGCCTGCATTGTCAGCAAGCGCTATCCGTCACAGAACTGCTCTGCTGGAAATCCCCATGTATCATCACTCACATGCATTTCGGTCAGATATCACATTATTCGCAGTCCAATCGACCTTGGGAAGACTTCCGCGGTCTTGGCGGGCACACTTCTGCTGCAATACAACCTCTATACCTAGTCTTCAATCTCAAACGCTCCATCTTCCTGGGAATCTCCCACGTACGCCAAATTCTAGTCAGTCACCATACGAATTGATACTGTATTGGCCCAATCATGGCTGCTGCGTCTTACGAAACGCATACGGATGGAACGCTCGAGACGGTGTTGCGCATTCTTCTTCTGGCGTGGGAACACCGCCGAACGGCTAGAAACAGCCTCAGCCACGGCCAATGCGCCTCCCAACTGGTGGCTGGAAAATGACTGATTCAATCTATCTGATTGAGGCGCACGATTCCAAATGACTTCTACCGGTGTTGGCAAGCTCTTAATCGCCTGTTCGGCCCGTTCAAGAAACGATGTCGCTTCTGCCGCATTAAGCCGGGAGCCCAGCAACCTGGGCCGGAGGTGGCAGACTAAGAGCAGGGAAACTCAGTTCGTAAGGCCTGTCGGGTTCAAATTGTACGAATGATACATTTGGCACTCAATGTCGGCAGCCTACGGAGTACACTCACCCGTAACAATTCGCCAGTTGGCAACGTTTCGACATGCTCAGCATCAGGGTACCACGGACCTCACGTCTTGTTGACGAGGAATCAGTTCTCCACTAACTCCAGGGACCCACGGATTACTGAACAACACTGCAGGACGCCATGGAATGAATGTATCGTTTGTCACCTACGCCAACCTAAAGAAAGTGACAGACTACGAAGGATAGACACCCTCCGGCGAATTTCTGTCAGGTCCTCCGGAAGAAGCCCAAGTCGGCCATTCCGCCGGGAATTGGGCTTCAAGTCGTTCAGGTTTTCTCCAAGGAGATGGATTAGATGACAGCCATCCGTTCTATTTGGGGTCAAAGCAGCAGGCTGGGGCTGCGTTCCATCAAACCAGCGGTCTTTGATGACAGACTGGAGGCTGCCTCACGCCTCGACCCCAAATCCAACGTGCCCGCGACCACATTCCAATCTAGTGGCTGCGAGACCCTGGGCGAGCTCATCGCGATCCATGCTGTCGGGAAAGGGGCGCTGGTCAATCTGGGCCCAGGCAGGCGCGTCAACAGCGCGAGCTAACAAGCATCACGACGAGCTGAAGTGGCCCAGACAGCACGCCAGCCGGAACTGGCTTAGCCAGGCTGCAGACGTACACTCCCGTGATCCGTGCACACGTCCCAGAACTGCGGTTGAAGGGCGATCCCCCGGGTTGAATTTATTTATGCTATTGGATGCCGCTCCATGTCAAACGGAATCAGGCACCGTCTCCGAGAGGGAGTAAAGCAGTGTGGCAGCCAGCAAGGGACCGCCGGAGGTTGCAACTTGGAATCAACCCACGGGCGAGATCAGAATGACCGACTTTGGACAGATTTCATTCGAGCGCATACTGCAAGACTGCCGTCACCACCACTACCAAGGTCACCCTCGCCAAGGCAGGTCGTTTCCAGCTTCTCCATGGTCACTGGGCATTGAGCGACGGGAGGCGGGAATCCGTTGACACTAAAGGCGGGAGCGTCATCCCGCACTAATAAGCAGGTGTAGTCCACCACCGGCCCGGTCGAGTACACGGACAAGAAGCACCGGGTCACAAAGTGTCACCGCTGAGGCGCCATTTCGGTCCAACTAGCGGACGGCACATCTAGTAGAAGAGCTAAGTTGACACCAACGATTGAAGACCAACCGTTTTTTACAGGCCAAGACGGTGCTCACAGTGGCCGAGACAGCCTACCGCCAACGACAAGACACACTTGATTCCGCAGTCGGGTGTAAGAAGTTTCAATGTCTGCTTCAGCATCTCTTCGCGTCTGCAGCCTGGCTGGAGACTCGAGCAGTCGCTTTGCCCCTGAGGAAGATGCACAACTTTGATGTCGATGGGACGTCGTCATTTCTCACTCACTTATTGGTGACCATCAAAAACAAGGGCACGATGCACTATCGGCAAATGACGGCCACCACTCCCAATGATTGTGCTAGGGCACACCAATCACCAAAAGCTCTTACGAATGGCCCATATCCACAAACATGAACCCCTTTTCTGTGAACCCACCTCACTCATGTCCTGCGAGCACGGCACCATTACAGGCTTGGTGCGGCACAGGCTCTTAATCCTAGAACACCGGACAGTGGCTCAGTATAGCGGTATTGCTACCCAGAATCCAACGGGTTACGTAGCGGTACTGTACTGCAGAGAATTAAACTTCAACCAAAAGTTTAAACTTCTGGTTCGCATCGCTGCCAATCTCAGAATGCCATCGGTAGAAACGCACCATGGCCCTAACAACGAGCCGTCCCGAAACGAGTGGCAACAAACCTCAACGACGACACACATCTAACAAGGAACCAAGGCCCGCGCCAGAGTCAAATGTGAAAGCCCCGTGCCTGGCCATGTCTGCCAAATGGAATGATTCTATGCATTCGAAAAGCTTATCCAACCGGCTTCCATGCGCTGTCAATGTCTGCAATCAGTCCTGTCATTTCCCAGCCGAAGAAAATCCTTTTTTTTTTGTGTTGTCATACGTACTGCAGCTGCAGCAAGTATCCGTACAGGACAGGGGCAGTCTCGCAAAGAATGACGGAGGAGCCTACGGGCGTAAGTCCTCTTGCCGCTCGACTTCAAGCTCGTACTCGCGGCTATGACCACAATCGTCCATCTTCTCCAGAATTATTTCATCATTCCAAGGCACATGGATGATGGATCCTCATCCACTCCACTGGGCCTGGATTCATTCCAATGGTCTGTATCGCGGGGCCCTTCCAGACCAGCAGCGTTTCCATGTTCTGTCTGACGGGTAAATCTGGGGCCAACGAACAATGGTCATTTCAGAAATCAGCCCAGGTAAAACAGCCAGAAACTGGAACTTCCCAACTGGAACGAAACGGTGCGCCCAATCCGTGCGTATCCTTTGTTCAGCCTTACAACGGCTTGTTCGCGGCCGTCAGACCCCGACTTCTGCTCTCCAACTGACGACCGACCGGTATTCTTCCCGGCAGCAAAGTCACTACAGTCACATCAGACCCTACCCCCGTTCGTGACGCTCGAATACGTCACGTTGGATTGCGATGGGAATAAGGGAGATGGGATTTCTGGTCCCTACGATTGCCGCGCGGCAACTTGGTTCCACGAACACAGCAGAGCTGAATAGGCCCCAATCCAAATCTTTGCCCGCTTTCCGATCGCCCACGGCCACCGCCCATTCTTTCATCGGCAATCGCGCTGGCCCCTTTGTGCGCTTTCAAGATCATTGTGGATGCATCTGCGTCCATGTGGAATCATTGCAAATTTTCAACCTTTTCCATCACATCTCAACTTTTTGGAGCATTGTGTATTTCCCAAGTTGACTACCTAACTTGGTTGGGGGAAGCGCGGTCACGTCGCAAGGGTGACAGAATGGGCTTGTTAGGCACCGGGGAAGCAGGGTGGACGACCCGCTAACCAGGACATGGCCCCT
Organism: Colletotrichum theobromicola; assembly: GCA_014705045.1. Taxonomy (NCBI): domain Eukaryota; kingdom Fungi; phylum Ascomycota; class Sordariomycetes; order Glomerellales; family Glomerellaceae; genus Colletotrichum; species Colletotrichum theobromicola. Next base: position 50,256 of record JABGLZ010000283.1, on the reverse strand, counting down.
TCGGCTTGAGCAAACAACGTGGTTGTTCTCACTGCAAGAGAGTCAGCGTGACCTGGTAAGTTCAGTAAACAGCTAAAAGAGGCGCGTCATTACTGACCTAGACCAAGCTTCCCCTACTTCAGTTGACACTTGCAAGGCTCTTCGCTGGCGAGGGCCTCCTTACTTTCGCAAGTATGTAGAATCCGGCCTGGTCTGCCGTCACTTATCACTTGCCGGCCTGAGCTTTAGGCGATATCGAACCCACCCAGAAACACTCTCCAGCAATGAACTTCTCAGAGCCCATACGATTGCCTGCGAGCAGATCTGATAATGAGGAGACTGGAGTTGTCGACCGATCGAGATGGGCAAACCACCTCAACAAGCCATTTCTCACGGCGCCTGCATCTCATGACATCCCTCTATTTCGGGCTGCTTGAAACATGGCAATACCGGCACTGCCTCCCGGGCAGACCTTCTCGGCCGTTGGAACAGTCGGCACTATCCGTCTCTTGACGCCCAGCATTGTGTTAGCTGACACTTTGCAAGAACGTCCCTAGCAAATGTTCCGATGAGTGACAGCTGGGCTAGGTGGCTAGCAAGCTGGAGAAGACGCGACTACTGATTGAGGTAAAGAGGCAGCGCGCTGGGCATCGACTGGGACTTGCTCAGGGTCCAGGGGCTTGAGACGGGCCTCTGTGGGCACTGGGCTGACCTGATCTGGGTGCATCCGCACGTACCGAGACTCGCCCATCCCTTAGCCACGACTGCAAGGGGCGCATTAGGGCTTGACTTGGCCACTCAGTCATTCACAAACGATGCCATCTTTTCTTCTTCCACCCTCTCCGCAGATCGATGGTAGCAGTCCTGGTGGACAGGGAGGGGCTGAGGCAGATCACGGGAGTCTCGACTCAAGTGCCTTGACATAAGGTCTAAACCATGAAGGATACGCCAGAGGCTTGCTCTCGTCAATACACCCAATCTTGTGGCGGCTTTCCTCGCCCACTTGTGGTCAGCTGCTTTGAGGTTGCGAGTCCCAGGGGAGCGGCAACCCACAGCGGCTCTTTTCTTCTCTACTTGTTCAGATCGTGGCACCGAAGATCTGAATTGAGGCTTCAAAGCGGCCGGGCTGCCAGATGCACCCAATGGGAAGAGAACTGGACCTTGTCGGGCCTTCGACATGACTAGATCTGATCGACATCTTGACCCGTTGTGGTGTCGCGCTTGACGTCGCCGCAAAAGCCGCGCAACATGTGCCCTGGCGACAGCTACTTCAGTCGACTGTTGAGCTTGATCGCGATATCATCCACGGGCAGTATCATCGCTCACAGGCGTCGTCACTGCCTTGCGGCCAGCCATCCACGAGTGGACAAAACGCCCGACTCATGCTCATTTTCACGACGTCGTGGATGAGAAGTGATGTGTAGTTTTGTTGAGAGAGGGCGTGAGACACGGAGGTGAGGGTATCCCTGGCACAGTATCGAGCGGTGTCTGAGCATCCACCAAGGCATCTGATATGTGAGATCTTTCTGTTCTCTCTGACTCCCATCTGCGACTGGTTCGCTGGAAGGTCAGCGTAAAGTCAGTGGGAGGTCCGGAGGTCTCGTCCGAAGTGTTAGCCGCTGTCGATTGCCCGATAACGAAGGGATGGCCTTGTATCGAGTGATCCCCCGGATCAAATTGACGACATGGACGAACCTTGGACGACATCTGCGGTGGTCAGGTCCTTGGGGGAGGTGGACCAGCCTCGCCCAGTCGCGCAGATGGGAATGTTTCATTCCCAAGCACAACGATGGGATATCTCAACCCGCCTCTTCTCGCACGTCGCACCCCAGCCGGCAGGCAGTGTGATCTACGCACTTATCCTAACCGAGACAGGCTGGATCGCTGGGCCAGCTGCGTAGCATGGGTTGAACGCTGCAAGTGCCAGGGCCAATTCCGAAATCCCAGGCAGAACATCTAGGAACCCCGGTCCTCTCTTGACGTCCAAAAGGCCAGTGAGAGCGAACGTCCCACCTCAGATCTCGACTCTGCTGCTTCAGCCCACAAGGATGGCGCCTGTGGCCTGCTGCAGTGGAGCCGGCCCGGGTCCTTTATGACTGTGGTCTTTGTTTTTTATTTCTTTCCTCACTCTGTGTGCAGGAGAGAATGTGAGATGTGACGAGAAGGCTGAGATCTGCCCTTACCAACATATGCAGCATTTTTCGCAAGCTCTTCCATTTTGATCGCGGCTCAATTGCCCAAAACAGCTATCCTCCTCCGAGCCACTCGATTCATGGGATTTCGGGGCCGCAAAGCCCACGGACGCTTCCCGTACAATATCGAAATCTGACAGGTCACGGAAACGCGATCAACCGGCATGGACAGTCGATCATGTCGTGAGGACCTTCGGGGGCACATCTCACGTCCTTCTGACTCCGAAACCCGCCCGGAGGTGGGGAGAGCGGCTTTACCCCCTCTGGCTATAACCAGGCCTAGGAACAAATATGACCCAGGGGCGGAGGAATCCCAAACCACAGCGCATCCGGCGGCCGACCACGGGGCCGATGGGCAACAATCTTTGCGACGCCAAACGGACTTTTTTCTCGATAGTCTCAAATCGTCGCCTTGGGCCGACGGCCACGCGCAGTCCGCTCTCGGACACTGACAAGTCAGAATTTGCTCGCAATAGGCTTCGTGTCCTGCGTCGTAAAACCATGGTAACGGCACCTCCATACTGGATCATCACGTCCGATCAGTCGCCTCCGATCACATCTTGCCCATCAGTCATCTCATCACCCACGTCCTCGGTTCCCCACCGCCCGACCCTCCGTCATCAGAGGGAGATCGCGATTGCAAGGCAGCCCATATGCAGATGAGGAATGACAATGCGACAATCTGATGCGCCCGAGACGCTGCAGAACGCTCCAGCTAGGCAGGCCAAAGCGAGGAAACTAGGAAGCCTCTTTCATTGTTTTTCCCTCACGCTACCCTTTTTGACGATGTCATCGCGAACGGTCCCGCTAATTGACAGGCTTCTTTGGCGAGTCTCTTTTCTTTCCCTCGAATTGAACCCCGGCCGAGCGCCTAAACTCTGTCATAAACCAGCACGGTAGTACGTTATCCTGACAACGTCTTGGGTCACGTCGTTATTGTTTTTTTCCCTCTTCTATCCCCTCTCTCCAGGCGGTCTGTGTTACAAGGGACCAGACGCAGACAGGGCCAGGAAGAGGGGGGAACATGACTCCTGATCATCTGGAAGAGGGCCGTTAGAGACTTGTTCGTCGCGACGTTCGGGTGCCCTCCCGCAAAAGCTTCTGTCGCACAATCACATTTTCTGTCGCGCGCGCGGGGGGCGAGTACGAGGGTGGAGTTAGACGATCCGCTTGGTAGCGACGTTGTCGTTTTCGCTGGGAGCCCGCCGCCCGCTTTCCCGTCCTCGTGGCAATTCCAACGATTGCGGACACCTTTTTTTTTTTCTTCCCTCTCTCCTTTGTCTTCTGCGACAGGCTGCGATGTGGGACGCCGGGACTCGGGAATCGGAGTTGTCGCCGTTGCAAGTCATTGGCTACAGATTTGGATCAACCATATCAGATGACTCACGTTGTTCTGCGTAAATGGGCCTCCGACTTTGGAAACCCCCCAACGGCGGCGCAGCGCATGAGGACGGCTGCTGAATCTCTACTGGTTTGCGTTGCTGAATGGTGACTATCAAGTGCGCCGTTGATCAGTAGTCGGGAGACGGAATGGGGACTCGGAGTAGGGGTGATGCTTGTTCGGCGCCGCCCAGGTCGACGTCGAACGTCCGGCGTGGAGCTACATTGAGTTGGCCCCTACGGAGCAAAGCGGCAGTTTTGCCACGCTAGAGGCTGGACCCTGATGACGGCTTTGCGTGATTTGTTCTGGAGCCGACCGTGGTGGGCAAGGGAGAAGGGAGCTCAGCGATCTGCGCAACCGTCATTGTATCATGAATGGCTGGCTGGCAAGATTGAAGCTCCCGCTAGACCGTCTCGCGATACCGTTGCTCGAGCATTCCTGCCGTCCCCTCAAGCTTGGACACACGCACGCGGGGCAAGAAGTCACTGAGGAGGATCCAGAAGAGCGAGGAGTGCCGGAGTCAGGTGGTCTAGGTGAGGACGTTGGGGATAGCTGCGCACATGTTGTCCTTGCCTGTCTACCTTGGGTTAGGACGGTCTCGCCCCTCACATCTCACCTTTTTCCGCGCAAAGCAAAGCCTCGTCCAAGTCTCTTCGTATGTGGCGCCCCGCGCAGCCTCGGATTCGCGCCGTTGAACGTGCCAGCAGATGTTCGTACCCCGCGCCCCTTCTTCTTTTTTTCCCTCTCTCTCTTCCTCAAAGATGTTCCTTCTTTCTTGAATGTGTCTCTCTACTGGGTACATGTCTTTACTGTTGAACATGTCTCTCTTGCCATGTCTCGTGAGGCGGCCACACGGACAGATAGACCTAACGGGGACACAAGCCGCGGGGGAATCTGGAATGAGAACGGGGGAAATGGGGACTTGTGTAGCTTTGACTGCGTGGTTGCGTGTGTCTGAGATCGGGAGAGGAATGTTTAGGTCGCAGATCGGACTTTGGGAGATTCTCACAGCTGGCTGGCGATTGATATTGCGCCGAGCTACAGTTCGGACACCTTGTGTCTACACCACACTCCCCCCCTCCCCCATCTCTTCCTCTCCCATCTTCTCTCCACTGCTACTGGTCCGACAATCTCGCGCTTCGCGAAACAATGACGGTGAAGAAGTCGTTTCTACGGCTCACAATGACGAGATTTGCAGGCCCGGACGTGGTCAGGCTCGAGTCGGACGACAACCGACCCGGAGGAATCACGACCAACAACACCCCAGGACCAAGCCAGCCAGCCCGCCAGCCAACCCCCCCAGATCTTGTGAAATGTGACAGATTCTGCCGGCTCCTGCTGCTGCTTGCTCCTGACGCGGCGTGACTTTGACAGTTTTCGTGAGATCCTGCACTTACCCCTCCTTTTCCCACGCATCACTGCAGGAAGATGCCGAGAAGAGTAACAGGATCGTTACTCCTGGCCCCCTTTTCTTCTCCGCCTTGTCTGTGTAACCATGAGGGACCCTGCCTTTTTTGGAGCTATAGTGTGTCTGGACTCTCGCCGGGTCCGCATCTCTGGAAGCTTCCGATTCGAAGGAGGGTAGCCCTCGATAGAGAGACGCAGTTGTAGTTGCGCATTGAGCTGGGAAAGGCGTCGAGCTGCGTTGATGCGTTTCCCGGACGGGCATCTATGCGCCTTTCCGTTATGGGAGGGTGGCGCCGATGCGGTTTCCCGTCCGATGGGAAGGGGAGCGCCGTAAGGTGTGGAGGTGTGTTTTTCCTTTGGGGGTCTCACGTCCTTTCACACACCACTCACTCTCTGGTCACCCTCACGGGGGACATCGTGGGCGCCGGGGAGAGGCCGGAACGGACGCGGTGAGGGTGTGCTCCTGTCTGAGTGACAAGTGAGATGGGGTGATTCCGCACGGCATTGGACGATATAGCAGATTAGGTTTTTTGTGCGGTGGCCTTTTTGGGCTGGGCTACGTGGACGTGGGCTTGTGGCTGGTTGGGTGTGGTGTGGTGGTGTATCCCAGACGGCTCATGATATCCGTCGGTCTCGGCGGCCGAGGTGATGTTTCTGCTGTGAGGAGCGGTGCCCATGTTTTAGCACGGGTAGAGTGTGTCTTTGTGGTGAATCTCTTGTCTCGGAGTGGACGCTGGAAAAGGGTGCGCCCGCTGCTGAGCTGTGAGGCGCGGGATGGTGGTTGCTAGAGTCCTGGAGGAGGGGACGGGGGTGGCCCAGGTTTTTGCTGGCGAATCGCGATGGTCTGTGTCATTGGGTCTTACAGTGGTCTTCTTTTGGCCTTTCGTGGATGAGCTCTGAATTTTGACTGGTGAGCTGTTTTTGTGGTAGTGGAGTTTCGGGAGAGAGAGAGGGTCATCGTGATTCGATGTGATGATCTTCTTCTTCTTCTTCTTCAACCCCTGAATACGGGCTTCTTGCGTGTTGACAGCTGGCGGCTGACGGTGATATATCGCTATATTTGAGATAGATTGCGGCCAGAGTGAAGCGTGACAGAAGGGCCGAGAGCTTGAGAGTACTTTCCTAGGCCTCGGCTGTTGCTTTCTCTGTGTGTTCATTGGGGCTCGCCGCGTCTGTGGCGGTGGCCATGCTTGTAGGGTCTTCATCGTCGAGAGTGTCAGTCATGTTTCGTCAAGAGGGCCGAGAGGAGGAGATCCTCCCAAGGGTCCCTCTGAACCGAAGAATAGAAGGATATGAAACGAGGACGCTCGGGGGGGGTATTTGGATTATATTAAGGACTCGGCCGTGTTTCTCCGTTGTTTCCTTTGGAGTTCTTGGTTCGTCGTCCGCTTGGGGAGGGAGAATCCTTCCCGCCTCGATCGGTTGCGGAACGGGTGTTGCCGCCTTTTGCGGCATCAGGTTTCGTCGAGAGAACCATGGATGGCGCATCATTTTTATGCAATTTACGTGTTTCTTCAAACAAACTGCATCGGAACTGGGAGTTTAGGACGGCGCCTTCGCTTCATCTTGCCTTGATTCGGCCTGATATCCTTCTGTCTCGAGGATTCAGGGGGGGACCCCTCTACTTCCTCCAAGAACCGAATCTGTAGTGAGATTTGTCACCCAGATCGCATCGGTTCAATGATTGATGATGAGTCTTTGAGAGTTTCGTTGAAGAACATGACATGCCGTGAAAGTCAGTGTGATTAGCAATCAGCGGCAGAGCTCGCGGTTGAGTGGGTGGGTTCTCTGCCAGATTAGACTACCTGCAATGACATTGATACAATGAAACTTTGAGATCATGGACGATTTTTACTCTGTATTCGAAGGCGTGACGTGAAACTTGACGTAGTTAATCTGGTCTCGCTCACTCCTCTGTTCCATGATTCAAGTGTTTCTCGTTGCCTAGACTCGTTGACGTGAGAATGCCCATCATGTCTGGCCTCTGACTACGTCTGAACTCTGATTTTGAATTGTAAAAAACCAGGCTACTTACATGGAGTTTGTTTTCATTTGAACGCAGGGCTTTTTGCTTATAAGTCTAACTGAGCACTATGATGACAAGGCTGGGAAAGTTGATGGGCAATATATATCCAGACAACAGGACTGTAATCATGTGTCCAAGTCAACCAGCCTGGAGCCAATATGAGCAAAGCATATCCTATGACTTGATTTGAACCATTACTGTTTGAATAGACACGGGGATTGCCTTACCTCTTCAACCTGAAAGCCTTCGATGAGGACCTTTGAGACGTGGAATGCTGGTGGAATGTGGAAGCTCATATCAACATGCCATCTTGTCTTCAGCACTAGGAGACAATGATTCTTTGCGACTTCAATATCGTTTGACTCGCAGATTTGGTTGAGCATGCGTCAAAGTGAGTGATACACGAGCTCAACATACTCGAGCTCTTTTCAGAGGCTCTTGTGAGCAATGGTCCATCTCTTCCTTTACCATCCGTGTCGCTCATTTTCCTTTATTATGGGTAAATTCTCTTGTTTTCATGGCACTATGGTGATGAAGTCCAACATGGTGATTAAATCTATCAAGTCACGACACTGAATCATACGTCAACGTGGCGAGCTTCACACATGTTTAGGGACGTCATCGTTGGATACCCGGTCTTTGATATACGAGTTAATATCATACGGCCTGTATCGGACGTTGGAGTGGATAGCCTATGATTCATTGCTATCATTACGATTACTCTGCCCAGTGCGGCAAGTAGAACTTTACGTTCTCATACACGAGGAACGTGACCCACGTGGCTGGCATCACCCTAACGACACCGGGCATCAGGCCTCGGTAGAAGCCCCTGAATCCCTCCTCCCGCCAAATCCTCTTCACGACGCCTCTGATTCCGCGTCCGAACCGCTCGTCTGCGTCATAATTCTGCAGTCTGCTACGCAGGACTTGGTATGGATAAGTTACAGCGCCAGCCACAAGCTTCGACACCGTTGAGATGACTACAGTCGCCTCGTTGCTCAGCCGGCCCCCGTTATCACCCTTCCTCCTGCGCCCGGCAAAGTACATCCTCTTCGCAGGCTCATACACAGCAAACTGTACCGCGCCATGCGATACACCGATCAAGCTCACGCCAAGCCCGCGGTAGAATCCCCTCCACCCTTCAGTCGTGTACAATTGGCGTGCGCCAGCCCACATGTTCGAGTAAGCGCCCACAGCGGTGCGATCAGACGAGACCATACGTGTCTTGAGCACCCATACAGGGTTCGTCAGAACTTGGGTGAGGGCGCCCGCGAGAGCGGATGAGAGGAAGAAGTCCTGCGTCGAGAGCACCTCTTTCGTCAGACTCCGCGAGTCTGCGCCTGAGCCGTGCGAGGTCGCGAGAGGCCCGGCTTTCCAATACGCAATGGCGCGCTCGACGCGGTTCTTGAAGAAGAAGAAGGCTGACCAGCTCGAGGCGTTGCCGATGAGGTTGGGTGTCAGTCCGCGATAGAGGGATGCGATGGGGCGCGGGTTCTGGGTGAGACTGCGGATGAGGGAAATCGTGGTCAGACCAGTCGAGCTTCCGGCAGTGCTTCTGTGAACTAGAGTTCAGTCAGCATCCTGTGAGTAAAACTTCAAAGAAGGGGTTTTGCTCACTTTGCATCCGAGTCTTGACAATATCAAGCGGATGAACCGTTAGCGTCGCGACCGAGCCGGCCGAGAGCCCGGCGATGGACTCGACGAGCGCGGGTGAGAGGCCCGCATGTTTGCTGTCTGACATAGAAAACGAGACCTTCTGTCACATTTCAAGATTCAGATGTAAAGGTGCCTCGTGCCCTCTGCCAACGGAAAGTTGATGTCAAGAGCTTGAAGTGGGTGAAGCTTTAGTGTGGCTGACGGCTCAGCTTACAAAAAATTGCTACGTCATTTTTAGCTCGCAAAATTGCGGCTCCGCCACGATAATTGGAGCTCTAGCCACAGTCGACTTCCTCAACGGCTCATCGTGACGAGAGACGCAGACGTCAGTGATTCTACCTTTTGTGGCTTTGTCGATGGGTGCATTTTACAGTTGGGCCGATCTCTGACATTCGGAAGGCTAAAAATATCACAGGCGCACGTCGGATATCAATCCCGCATTGCCCAATGCAGCATTCGAGCACCAAAGGTGGACGCGGAATAGCGCTTCACAGAGCGTTCCCCTTCTGCCCAGCTGACCTGTTCTTCTTCACGTTGAGCTTCTTTAAAGCCTGTCCTGTAACCCTGCTCTTTTAGGAAGAAGAGCAATCAACCGCCTGGTCGAGTCTTTCCAGGCCCTCGACTGGAAACGATCGACAGGCCCCAAATCCAACTTTCTCTTGAGAGCTTGCTCCCGTCACATTGGAACAACCCATGATATCGGAAACATTTGGGTCGTCAGAGAGGTTTCATTCGATTACATATCTAGTTGTACAATTCGTCAAGGCCGTGGCCTTTGTTCGCCTCCCGAACCTTCCAAGCCTGGTATCCATGATCTCATCCCTGCAATACCGGCTTGCCTCGAGGTATTTTCCGAAAGCCTTGTATAGTACATAAAGTCGACGTCGAGGCGCATGCCATCTAAGAGAGGGGAGACAGGAGACTGTCAAAGGTTAGCTTATAATGGCACTACCAACATCGTGAAAGCGTCAAATACCGGATGAAAGGCGGGCGGGGCTCGCTGCGAGTGTAGCCTGTAGTTGGAATGTCAGTTTCAAGTCGATTGTCATCTGGCGTCCGACATTTCGTTCGTACCGAGGTAGAGGATCAAGGGCAAGTAGCCACTATAGCTCTGTCAGCATTGATCAGAAGTCATGGGAATGTAATGGAAACATACTAGTGAATAGCGACGCGGGAGATCTCAATGATCTTGCCAATGCGCTCCTGTAGAATTGATGATAAGTTTTTGTTCGATGCGATTACATGCGAGCTGCGGGGCACTGTAGTACCTTGGACTCTTCGGAGAGGGCGAACATCTTGACGAATTTATCGGACTTGGACGTGTGAAGGGTTGGTCTATCTGGTCAAGTCTCGTGCTCGACGGTGGTATTCGCCTGGATTCGCGGGGTCTCGTCGTCGTGCTTTCGGACGGGCGTTGGTAGATGCGCTGGAAGCCGAACCTGAACTTTTTCTCAGCTGCCTCACCGGAAAATTCGCGACTCGAGTGGGGCCGGAACAACCACGCAAGCTTTCTTATCGGACCTTGCAGCGCGATAAGGTACGTATCTTTCGCAGCTCGACCGCGTTCATGTCGAGGCCAAAATTTCCAGGCTGGAGGTTGGATAATCGCCGTCCTTTTGCCCAAACACACCTCTTCCTGCGCATTTTATCTCCCTTGCCTCTGTGTTCTTGATCGCACTAGGAGTGCTAGAAAAACAAAATGGCGCAGAATAGGCATTGGTGCGTCTCCATCCCAGCTCAGCGCATGGAGAAACAAGCTAACCATCCGGTTGTGTAGGGAACAGGACAAAGATGCGACCATCTACATCGGAAACATCGACGAGCGCGCGAGCCCAGCGATGGTTTACGAGATAATGCTTCAGATGGGCCCCATCCATAACATCCACATGCCCCGCGATCGCGTCACCCAGAATCATCAAGGGTTCGGTTTCGTCGAGTTCCGCACCCCCGGAGATGCAGAGTACGCCGCGAACGTTATGAACGGTATCAAGCTGTACGGCAAGTCGCTGCGCGTCAACAAAGCCAGTGCCGACAAGCAAAAGCAAGCAGAAGTTGGCGCCGAGCTCTTCGTCGGTAACTTGGATCCCATGGTCGACGAAAAGATTCTGTACGATACGTTCTCGCGTTTTGGACCGCTGGTCAGCCTGCCAAAGGTAGCCAGAGAAGACAGCGGCAACTCCAAGGGCTTCGGTTTCATTTCGTACGCCGACTTCGAGAGCTCCGATGCAGCTATATCGAACCTGCACGGGCAATACATTCTCAGCAAGGAAGTCTCGGTTCAATATGCGTTCAAGAAGGACGGAAAGGGCGAGAGGCATGGTGACCCGGCGGAGCGTGAGTTGGCTGCGCAGGCAAAGAAGAGGAACATCGTGCCCGAGATTCAGGCAGTACCGCCAGCTTTCTTGATGAACGGAAACGGTCCTCCAGGAGGTGCGGTTTCTGTTGCGCCCACCGGCTTCGACCCCTCGAACGGCCTGCCAGTTCAAGTCCCTACTCCTGGAGCCCCTGCCGGTTTCGCCCCTCCTCGAGGACCTGCGCAGTACAATGCGGTACCGCCGCCGCACAATATGGGAGGACCCGGAGCCGGTCGCGGCAACGTCCTCCCTCCGCCTCCGTCCGGTCTGCCGGCACGTCCGCCTCAAGGCCAGGGCGGCTACACCAACCCCGCCGACTTCCATCCCGGGGCCCCCGGGTTCCGTCCTCCCAGCGGCGGTCCTCCACCTCAAGGTTTCGCGGCACCTCCGCCCAACTTCCCCGTCCCTCCTCCGGGCCAGAGTGGAACCCCTCCCGCTCCTGCGGGCTTCATGCCGCCTCCGGGCTTCAACCCTCCCGGTTTCCCCAGGCGATGAACGAGTTCGAGGGTGTTGTCGCTTTTTCCAGTATCGAGTTCCCCTCAATGGGATATCACAGTAATGCAAAGCAGGCGTTAAGGACAGGAACAACATGGGAGTTCGTCAAAACAGGTCGAGAACATCGCAATGGTCTGTCGTCGTTTCAGACGGACGGGGTCGCCATTGCTAACAGTCGTATAGATACCTCTGGGGCCATCATAAATATTATCATGCATTGAAGTAAACAACTGGTGTCGAAAGTTCATCACGACTGGAAACAAGTTTTCGCCGTCTTCGCTGCTGAGTACTCTTGTAGAGTTTATCTCTGTCAAACATGGTATGGTGACAGAGTATCTAACGAAGACAGCAACCGTCTGTCTGCAAGGGCACGCATGCATGCCATCGTGTTTCGGGGCTCAGCGGCGCGTAATGGTAATGCACCTTGGCCTTCGAAACGTCACTACCCCGCATTGTCAGTTCAATGACTTGCGTAAACATTCGTGTCTGTTTGGGTCATTGCAAAGAACTGTGACTAAAAGTAAGGCAATTCCAAACAAATTACGACGTTCAATATTGTCCTCTGATGGAGTCGTTGACCCTTCCCCTCTCTGCCCGGGGGCCACCGCCTCTTGTAATCGAGATAAGCTCATCGGAGCCTCCCGACATCCCTTGCATGCATCAGCGTTTCCAGGCCACTAGCGCACTGTCGCTAGGTGCCTCCCTCGCCTAAGTGGCTTGAACCAGGCCTGTCACGAGTGCTATATGAATGCGGGGTTCCCCGGCTTACCACTGCTGCAGCGTCTGAACGACCACCTTCACACCCTCTTTGATCTCATCCGAACCTACCTTATCTTCTTTTGACATTCATCAATATTCATCATGGATCCTCAAGTCAAGTATTTGCTTTCACTTAAGGCTGTCCGTGATCGGTCCAAGATTGTGGGAGAGGCGGCCAAGTCTGGAAAGCTGAGCCACTTTGAGGTTCGGGAAGATAAGCTGGATGAGGTTGTTGATTTCGTTGCTTCTGTGATCAAGGTATGGGGCACATGAATCTCTTATTCTTGTCCCACCGACTAACACATCATCTTGAAGCGCGACTATGGCCCAGACAAGTTTGACACCATCCCCCCTCACGGGCGCTGGCAGCATTTTGAAGTTGGGAATGTGCCCCGTGTCGCCAACATCATTGAGGAGTGGAAGAAGGAGGGATGTGACAAGACTGAAGTGACCCGCCGCCTCATCGACCTCTTCTTTGTCTCTGTGCTTTTGGATGCTGGTGCAGGCGATCACTGGAGATACACAGAGCCCGGAACCGATCAGGTTTATGAGCGTAGTGAGGGTATCGCCGTGGCCAGTCTGCACATGTTCAAGTCCTTGTCTTACACCTCGGGATCCATTCCGATAGTCGATGGTAAGCATCACCCCACGTGATACTTTGAAAGAGCTAGGACTTACATGTTTCTAAAGGTAAGGGGCTCGAGAAGCTTCAGACCGATGAGCTTGCAAAGGGCTTTCAGGTATCTGACAGCAACCCCATGTTGGGAGTTGATTCTCGAGCAGCACTTCTCAGGAGCTTGGGAGGGTCATTACTCGCTCATCCAGACGTTTTCGGAGCTGAGGGCCGCCCAGGTAACCTGGTTGGTGAGTTTTGTAGTCTCATAACCTGAATCTTTGTTCTTACTGACTGAACTTCAGACTGCTTGATCAAGTCAGCCGGGGATTCCGCTAAGCTCGATGTTATGTTCCTCTGGGATACCCTCCAAAGCCTCCTCATTCCATGCTGGCCCAAGGACCGTACAAAGATCAACGGCACCCCGATTGGCGACGCATGGCCATTGAGCACCCTCAAGAACACAACCGACAGCTCTGACCCCGCGGAGGGCATCCAACCGTTCCACAAGCTCACCCAATGGCTTACTTACTCCCTCATGGTTCCGTTCCAGAGGGTCTTGGGGTTGGAGTGGACCAATGCAGGCTCTCTGACTGCCCTACCAGAATACCGCAACGGCGGTCTGTTTGTCGATCTCGGTGTGCTTGTCCTAAAGAAGGACACGCTCGACCGCGGACTGAAGGCATCGGGTGAAGAGCTGCCCATGTTTGAGGCGGGAGACGATGTTGTTGTGGAGTGGAGAGCCATGACGTTGGTGCTGATTGACAAGCTGTACGGCAAGATCCAGTCCCGCATGGGTGATGGTGTTCAGCTGAGCATGGCGCAACTGCTGGAGGCTGGCACGTGGAAGTCTGGGCGTGAGGTTGCGGCGCAGCGCAGGCCGAAGACGAAGTCGAGTCCCATCATTATCAAGAGTGACGGCACTGTATTTTAGACGACACGCAGTCAGACTGAAGCAGACTTCGGAACAAAACTTTGCATCTTGAACGCATACCGGTGTGCAGTACGTGCTTTAGCAGCAAGCTAATTAGCGGTTGTCATAACATCGTCTCGATTAATACTTGCGTCAAATGATAGTTATCTCCATATCGTCCCAATATTGGAAGCTTCCCACAAATTCATCGACGTTGAGCGTCTGATTTCTGACGACAACACCGACCCGTCGATATATGAGCTCCTTCCCGGGTACTCGCTCCAAGGCCAATAGGTGTGCCGTGCCATCAATAAATCGCACAATACTAATCAAAAGTAGGATAAATCTTGGAGGCACTGAGGTTGTTTCGTCGCCAAGAGCATCATCAACGTCGGCAACTTCAAACACAGGTGTCCACCGCGGGTCATCAACACAGAATTCCGGAGGCTCGTACCACCCAGGTACGGACATGACAGACCGCTGCTTCGAAAACTGCCCGTCAATTTTATCAGCTGCTTCAAAAGCTATCTCGGATACCTTGCCCCGAATCGATAGCATTCCACTGGCAACTCTTCCAAAGGGATCGGCTCCCTTTAGCACTGTAGCAGCGGAAACTAGACTTGCACACGATACGAAAGTACTGCCTTCTTGAACATGAATGAACTCAATTTTGGCTGGCGTAGATATCCAAGACCAGCTCGGCCCAAGATACTCAGTGGGCGCATCGCTGTGCGGCGTCCCTGTACGCTTCCAAAGCAGAGATCTGAGGATGTCGTGTCTCCATATCCCAGCAAGGTATTGATCCGGCTCGGGGGGCTTAAAGCGATTTGCGATTCCCGATAGCGCTGGTAATCGATCCGTGATTGTGGTGAACTCGCACGACGAGTATTTTGCAATCGTTCCTCTCCACCAACGGTGGTAACCGAAATCCGTTTCCCACCTTTGTGCGTTCATGGGACGGTATGTGGGATTCACTTTTGAGTCAGGGTGAGGAAAGGCCCCATGGTAAAGGCTTGTCTCATATCGCGCCCCCTGACGACATATCATGTACATCTGCCCCGGGGCGAAGTTGAGGGTGCGGCGCGATAGTAGGTTCTCCTGGAAAATCCATCCGCGGCCTTGGAGTACGGAGTTTTGGTCCAGGACCTCGGGATACTCAGAGTAGTTGTCACGCAGCACCCACCCAATGCTTTGTAACACCGACTGATGATCATAGCCTCCAGTTGAGTTGGAAAAGGCTTCGGCACTATCGCGGGTGTAGGGTGGGCCGGGATAGTATAGAGTCAGGGAATTCTCAGCATTGCCGCGATTTCCCAGCTGGATTTGGTATGAGGGATTGCCAAGATATTCGCGCTCTCCCAATAATCCCGAATGAGAGTCTTTCGCTGCTGTGCCGGCTATTGTTAAGACGGAGCCATAATATATCGATGCCATTCGAGGACATTCCAGCTCCCAGTCTCTTGTATCATCTTGTACGATACACAGCGAGTCGATCCACAAGTACCGATACCCCAGCTTATATGTGATAATGACTGCGTCTCTGTATGTTGCCGGGAGGACCGACGTCTTAATCCCCTTGTGTATGTGACTTCGTAGGTTTCTCTTCTTGGTTGAAATAGACTTCTTCAGACCCCATCGATGGCTCAATGTGACATACTCGTATTTTTCATATTGGTTCGTCTCAACCAACCTCAATCCAGAGGCATCTTTGTCTATCTTCAAAAGACGTGTAGGGTTTTCGGTTTGATCTGGCGGGTCAGACGTGTATCTCTCCATACAGGTATGGTCTTCCTGGTCACAACTTGAAATCCATTGCCGAGCGAGCCCCAAGTCCGGAACTCTATTACACTTTCTTGCCATAAACCCTCCACTGGTAGAGTTCAAAATAGTTCCTGTATTTTCATTAGAAGATCCTCGTCAAATAGCGGGACTGTCGAAGTGACGAACTCACCCTGTTCGCCACCGACGAGGAAGGCAGCTTTCTCCCCAGAGACGAAGGATCCGAAGTATATCAAACTACGATCCCAGAAGTACCTAGACAAGCTTTCGCTCTGCCCAGAAGGACCACTAAAGGTTCCATTAACAGCCCGTTTGGTGACACAAGCACTCAAAAATGTCGGGTCATTTGAAAGATTCTCCTGAGATTGAGCCTCAAAGCCAGTTTGGAGAATCCGACAAAGCCTGCAGCCATGTTCAGCTGATCTCTTGAGATCTGCCAAGTCGTGGTGCGTACTCTTGAACCGAGTCAGTTCGTAGTCGTGTGCACTGTTGATTCGAGCTCGTGGATACAAAAGCTTCGCCTCGAACTCGCAGCATCGCTCGCACAGCCGAGGGACAAGTTCGTCAGTTTCGTGTTGAGGAAGTTTCGTAGCCGTTCTTGTACGAGGCCACAGCTCGTCAGACTCAAAAAATGGCATTGGATTGCTTGAAAGTCACCGCTATTTCCTGGGAGAAGTATTTGTGGCTGATTCGATGGGCGCGAAGAGTACCACTTGCCCATAAAAGACGTGAAAAACGCTCCAACTTCGATTGGAAACCTGTAAAACGGTTAGTTTTAAGAGGGAAATTCTGACGATCGGATCAGGCTGCAGATAAGTCATGCCAGCATTCAGCGTCAGCATCGTGCATGAAGCTACGGAGACACCCAATCACCCTTGTCTGAGCATTCGGAGCAGTGCCACGTGAGCGAAGAATGAAATATACCGGCGCTCAGAAAGTCATCTTGGATTGTCAAGGGGATTGTCAGGTTTCTCGGCCGGATGTTTATATTTCAAGAAGCGAATGCGAGGGCGACGAAGACGACAAGGTCATTAGCGAGCACATGGAAAAGAGTGCTCACCTTAAGGTAGCAGATGCAAAATATGTGGTCTCTGAAGTACGCCCTGGGACTAACGTAGCTTCAGTGATATCTTTGATGCAAATCCTTCGTGGGTAAAGGCGTGTGTACACAAGAAATAAGTGCGTGATGTTCAGAGATGAATAACCAGGACACATCATGACTGTCCCAGGCTTCTACTGTACAGTTGATTACATACAATGAGTTTACAAGTTTTCTTTTTCGTACAGTTGCTATGACGAGGGTTGCTTCTCGTCAGTCTCCGTCTTGTTTTCCTCCGCGTCAACTTCGTCAAGATCAAGAACCTCCCTTTCCTCCGACTCGTTCCTATTCAGTTCCTCGTGCGGGTGTTTCCTCCACTCCTTCAAGTATCCAAACGCCTCATCGTACGTCATGGCACCATCCTTGCCGAAGACATGAACCGGCAAATCCTTCTCAATGTTGTTCGTCTTCTGGCGATATTTGCGGCCCTCATCACTGAACTTCTTCAGACTTCCTCTGAACATCTTGTACCACTCAGTGTCCCGGTGCTCGTCTCCCTTTTCCAGAGCCTTTCTTCGCCTTTGTTTCAGGGCCCCGTAAAGCCTCTTGGACTGATCCGGAGAGATTTCATCGAGGGAGTACTCTAGCTGCCAATCCCACTTCTTGGGCCAGGAAGCCGGACGTTCCGACTCTATTCCGTTGACGGTATTCCGCACTGTCAAGTGCATACCCAGAAGCTCGTCCTCATTATCTTCTTCTTCAGGCCCACGCTCGACAGCTTCCTGGCTTGGATGTTCTGTGCTTGTCGAGGTGTCGCTTGAAGCGTCGTCCCCATCTGTTGCCGTAGTTGAACCGATGTCCTTGGCCTTTGATTTGGCCACGAGTTCCGAGAGAATCACTCCAAAGTTTGAGAGCTTAGAGTCGTCCGAGACTGCATCTTCGTTGGCTTCTTGGACATCGTCGTACTCAGGCTTCTCATCTACGCTTAGGGCGAGGCGAAGAATGAGCTCCTTCAGACTTGTGTCACGAGACGGGCGTGATTCTAGATCCTGCTCCTCGACGGCGGCAGCGGACTCAACTTCCTGCAGCAGCTGCGCCTCGGCTGCCACGGCATTTGCCTGCGCAGTCTCCGTGAGCTGATCGGTTGTGCTCGCCTTGTCTGACACGCTCATTTCGCCTGCTGCATCGATTTCGACTGCCAATGACCCGCTCTCGACGTTCGTGGATTTGGTGTGCCGAGTATCTTTGGCGCTGCGGACCAGAACTCCGAGCAAGGCATCAACGTAGGTGTCCGCCTCCTGGGGAGTCCTTGCCTCTAGCAACCCGCTCTGCTGGAGAGCATCACGGATGGCTTCGCGCACGTGGTCGACACCCAGAGCATCATCCTCGATAGCTGCATCCACTTTCTCCTGCATTTCTTCCCAGAAGGCTTGAGTCTGCAGCTGCTGATTCCTAGTTCCTTCCACAACAGTCTCGACCTCTTCCTCGGCCGCCTGCTCCAATTCTGAATCTAAATTTTCAGTTTCCAATTGCTCACGCTCTCCCTCTTGGACGAGTCCAAGAATCTCCTTCTCGTACTCGGCAATCGCTGCTTGTTGAGTTGTCTGGATCTTCTCAATTTGCTCCGGTGTGACAGGCTTTGCGAAGATATACATAAGTGGAGGGTTGGTCGGCCGAGTTTCGATGTGAAGGCGGATTGAACGTCCAGGGAAACGCTTGGTTGCACGGTCTAGCACCTTATTGAGAAGGTGAAGACTGAGTTTGAACTCCAGGTCTCCGAGGCGTCTGTTCTCTGTGCCGTGGAGAGCCAAGTCCATCTCATTTAAGCTGATGTATTGGAAACCGAAGATGCGCTGAGTGTTGTGGTAAGCCACAAATATACCGTCCATTCGACCCATCCGCACTTGCAGAGAATATTTGAGCATTGTTGACCTAATCATGTCGTAATATTCGCGTTCGAAGGATTCCCAGTTGCCGAATCGCTGCCGAAGCTCGTAACCAAGACCCTTCTGGTATCCCGTGGCATCCATCCGAATGGAGACCACAGATCTAGTTTTCAAGTCGAACATGCCGGTGCCAGGCAAGCGTGGATCGTAAGCATCCAGTTGTGAGCGCATGAGAAAGTCTCCGAAAGTGGTGTAGTGGAAGGCTTCTTCAGCATTCCGCTCCTCTTCCGTAATCTGATCCGAGTTCTTCTTTCTATACCTCTCAAACTCGTCTCGTGGTAGCGTTAGAAGTTTCTCCATAGACTTTCCTAACATACTCAGGATGCTGGCAAAATCGAATTCCTTGTCCGCGTCGATGGAGTAGACGCCATCGCGAAGATGCAGGAATGTAGCGGCTGGTGATCGCATGATATTGGTAAAATTGGAACTCTCGGCTTTGAAATTCTGGCTCATGTTCGACGCATTGATCGGCCGCCACGCGGAGAGCAAGAAATGGAAGTGTGATAGCATCGCTGTCATGCTCGAGGTGGATCCGCAGTATTTCTTTTCCAGCTTTGCAGCAAGTCCATTCAAAGTCTGGTCTTTCGAAGAAGTGACGTACTTCTTCAGCGCATTGAAGTCGAATTCGTTGATCGGCATGATGTTTGCCAGGTAGGGGTCGAAGTTCCATACTCGCGAGTGTGGATCTTGCAACTGGTAAACCCCAGGATTGAACAGGGCTCTATCAAGACCGTATGACAATTTTGGTACTTGGGGCATGTCCTGCTCCACTGGTACAAGCTTCAGCTTGTTTGCATGGACCCTTTCAACATTCAAGGGTCGCTTGTCCTTTTTGGATCTCTTTGTCTGCTTAGGAGCGGTTGGTTCGGCGTTCTCGTCGTCGGGTGTCCTCGGTGTTGGGAAACTGGTAGAGGCTTCAGCGCTCGATACTGACGCACCAGCAGCCGCAAGGGCGGCTGCTACTGTAGACGAGTTGTTGTTTTGAGCAAAGCGAGCGGCCAAAGACGACAATGGCCCAGACTTTTCCCCCCCAGCAGACTTTTGCTCCGACGCACCCTGCAATTTAGACGCACCCTTCGACGCCTTTGAGCCCTTTCGCGGTTTTGTTGGCACATCTGATTCTCCAACCTCTTTCGACTTGGCGGGCTCAGGCGAAGATGTTGTATCGCTCGGTCGTTTTGTCAAGCTCTCGAGGGGGATCTGCTGGTTGCCCAAGACATCCTCCACAACTTTCAAAGTGCCCTTGACCGTGGCAATCCTGGCCTCCAGCTTCCTCGTCTGTCGCAATAGCGACGCATCTAAGGCGACAGCCCTCTCCCCCTTCCCGGCTGTTTCTGAGTCCGCGGGGGATTTTTGGGCCTCTTGCTGCAGGCCAGCCATCCTTTGGTTGATCGAGCGATAGCTGTCTTCAAGGCTCTGCAAAGACTTGTATACATTCATGATAATTTCGGGAGTTATCTCTTGCGGGGATGATTCAGCGGGGGTTCCCGCGGGTTTCTTTTCAGCGACTCGACGTCTGGACATCGAAAGGCGAGGTCCCGGTCCATTAGGCTTCTTCTTTGGCTTCGTCGGCTTCTTGTCGGTCGAGTCGGCCATTGCGGCTTCGGGAGCAACTGGTGTGTGGGCATCGTCTGAGTAGGCTCGGCCACCGGCAAGGGTGGCGTCCGTGAGGAAGGGAGGTCGAACTCTACATGGCGATGCTGTAGATGGTTTGCAGGACAGGCAAACATGCGATGCCCTGAGGCTTTGAATACGCAGACGGTTCGCACGGAACATTGCGTGGGTTGTCGACGAATTCCCTGGGGCGCATTGGGGAACTGTGCAAGAAGGTGGGCTTGCAGCTGCTCTCGAATTTTTTTAGATAGTACTACGTGCGGCGCGCAATGATTGACGCGCGACCGGGTCCACCTGCCGGGACGGCCTTAATTGCCATGCTGATCCCTGCACATATCCATGATCCGTTCAAAATGACCTCACCTATTTGTCGCTTACAAGCAAGACTGCAAGTAATTTTCACTTCGGAATGCAATCGACGACAAATTTTTATGACGGGATCAAATGGGTGATATCAGCCCAGTAGCCGCCCGTTTCGCTCGAAAGCGATACATGTGGGGGGTATTATGCGTTTCCCAAACAACCACCAACTCACGTCAAACCAAATACCGTTCCAGACGCCAGATCCTATGCCCTCTACAAACAAAGCTCAACCGGAGCTTATTCCTTGCCTGTCAACGCGTAAGATGCATACTCTGTCGCCGTCTGACGTGCTGCCTCGGCATCTGCAAACATTGCCTGTACCTCGAAAGAGTCGGCTAACATGCCATCTGCAACACTCATCCATAGCAGATTCCCACTCCGCTTGGCCTGCGTGGAAGCCGCCCTGGCGCTCTTGAGGGCCTGTTCTCCCACTACATTATCGAATAGCCTGTATCGCATGATGCTCAGGGCTATCGCCAAGCAATGTGTGTTCCCCGTAACTTTTGAACCATTCAACGAGTTGGTGATGCTCGTCTTAATCTGGTGCATTGACGGAGGAGGATTGGTTTGAGCTGTTGCTTGAACGAGATTGAAAGCAGTGCGGATGTCTGGGTCTTGATGTTCGATGCAGTGTCCCTTCAGCTTGTCGAGGAGCTCGGTTGAAGTCATTGAATCACGATATGCAGGATCTTGGAGAATCCAAAGCCGGTTCAGGCCAGCAAGAATGCACAGCTCCATGTATGCTGGCTTTTTGCCGTGGGGTCCACCAAAACCCGCATATATGTCCAACCGTTCGTCCTCAAATAGGATGAGAGCGGTCTCGAGGTCGCCAGTGCCTTGATGGTAGACTCCTGAAAGGTAAAGCGAGAATATGTTGAAAATGTCGTTGACAGCTGGTGTGATCGCTTGCTGTAGCTGAGCCACACACTGCTCGACTTTGGACCATTGGCTGTGAGTCGCAAAGTACAGCCCGGTCAGAACTTGCAGGTAGCAGAACATCTCAGTCCGCCACTTGGCCTGCTCGATAGACCCCTGCAGAGACGAGCCGGACAGCTTCGGCACCACTTCTTTGTTCCCTTTCATCCAGTTAGCACACAGTCCAAATTGTGCCACATTCAGACTCACACTTCGCGAGTACTTCAAACCCCTCCTTCCAGAACTCGTGACTTCTCCTAGACTCAGGACCAGGCCTGTACATGCCGGCGAGGCCACTGAAGGTATAACTGCATTGCATTAGTACTGCACCTGCGCAAATCGCTCTGGAGAACTTACGTCAAAACGACAATTTCGAGTCTATTCATGAAAGTCATCACCACATAATCGTGTCTAGATGACCCGGCTCTGAGGATAGCGCTCGTGTCGTCACTCAGGATGGCGGATGGTGTGGAATATTTATTGATGGGGATCAGGATCTCGGGATTCAGGTCGCTCCATGTCGAGGAGCCCATGTTATCATCCAACTTCGCTTGGAGAGACTTGAGCTTGTGTATCAAGATATCCGGGGTCTTTTGGTGCATGCTGCAGGCTAGATCGAGAAGCAGTGTCAAGATTTCCAGCTGCGGAATTCGAACGACCGGGTCAAATTGATATTTGGAAACCTGAGCGAGACAGCTTTGCACGCGCTCAATGGTATCAAACCGAATCACCCGAAGTTGTGCAAGACCTTCTAGGAGAGAGGCAAACACAACCATTGCGCTATCATTACGTTCAATTGCTAGTCCCGCAAGAGAGCGAAGATTTTCGAGCAAGGGCTGATCGGGAGGACTACCAGCATGCACATGGAAAGTGGCCTTCAGCAGGCGGAAGGCATAGACCCAATGATGGTGCTTAAAACTATTTCACGAGTCAGCATGTTCACATTCTCACTACGGCGGAAGTAACGCACGTCTGACAGTCGGATATGTTTTTGTCAATAGCAATGAAGGCCGCCTTTTGGTTTCGTTGAAATAGTACCTTTACCAACAGGTATTGCATGCAGTACTTGAGATCGGCGTATCTATGCTAGGGGGGTGTCAGCATTGTGATCAGTACGGCGGGGCTGAGTGGAACCAACCTTCTCGCAAATAGTGATTCCCTTGCTGAGTGCCGTCTCGGCCTCTTGAAGATTCTCAGTCTCTTCGCAGAGAATGGAGGCGTATCTTAACCGCGCCCGGGCCTCTTGTCTCGGCGACAGACGGTTGCTCTGGAAAGCCGCCTCAAGGCAGGCAAGTCCGGTAGTAATCAGCTTTTGGTATTCGCGCACCTGCTCCTCCGCTAATGACGCAGCAACCTTTTGGACGCCACGGTGAGCTTTTTCGAAGCATTCTTCAGCCACATGTATGAGTATCGTGGTGGTATCGTAGGATCTCGCTTTTGTGGAGAGGGCCGGGGAACCCCGCGATGATACCGCGGGAGAGTTCATAGACGATATGGCAGGCGACTTCCTCGCCAGACTGGGAGACCTCGCAGGTTGAACGACGGGAGACTTCGCGTGGCTGGGCTCTGGGCTCGGTTGTACTTGCGAGGGTTCCGCGAAGGCCTGATTCAGAACCGGGACACTCTGATTATGACCCATTGATGGCGGAGAGAACTGGGCATACTGCGTCGCCTGCGGCTGTACGTGCTGCGGCTGTTGGTGAACTTGATGACGAGGCTGATGCTGAACCGGCTGCTGAAAATGCTGCTGGTATTGGGGTTGATGTTGCGGCTGCTGCGGCGTTTGCGGCTGGTACTCGGCGAAAGTCGACACTGTTGGGGTCGGCACGGATGCTGTGACGAGGGCGGGCGATCGCACTGCTTGGGTATTCTGAGGAGGGAAAGCAGCGTGAGGTACGTGAGGAGACACAAAGGGAGAGTTTATCACATTGCTGTGGGCAAAGGACTGTTGGCTTTGATGTTGGGGATATTGCTGCTGCTGCTGCGGCGGCGGCGGCTGCGACTGGTGCTGTTGCTGTTGCGGCTGCGGGAAGTTGCCGCCGTAGGCAGGAGGATAGTGGCCGTAGCCGTTTGGCTGCATGTTCATCGGCGCGGGCGCGGGAGGTACGATGGGAGAAGGAACGGGCGACTGATGGAAGTTGCCATGGGAAGGTTGCGCCTGTCCGATATTGCCATAAGTGGCATTCGGGAAGGTTTGGTTCTGGCCGTTAGGGTTGCCATTGCCGTACGGATCGTGGTATGTCTGAGGTAGGTGCTGCTGGCCATTGAAGGCTTGCCCCGAAGGCAAGGAGCCCCGGTAGGTCATCTTTGGGACTGCATAGGGAGCGCAGGCGCAGACGTCGCTACAAATCGTCTCGATGAGCCGCCTTGTTGAATCGACTGCGACAGGAACTGGGCTGGTTGTTGCGACGCGGTTGCTGTCCAATAGCCGCACCTGCAGGTCGCGAGGCTCACGTCAGGAACCACTGGCGGGAGATGCCCAAGAGCCCCGGCACGCCTTACATAATTCCACGTGCATGGAAGGGGCTCCACTCAAGCGAGACTAAGTAGCCGGGTCATCAACCGGTGCACGGGACACCTGGACACCGAACCCATGACATCCAATTTGAGGCACAGGCGGCAGTGGGTTGGTTGGCTTTGTCTGGTTGGAACACATTGTTGCCGTCCATACCAGAACCCATGCCTACCTGTCTCTTCATTCGATGCCTGTTACTTTTATGGAAGGGGGCGAATCCGTGACTGAGACTGATGAGTCTTGAGCTGAGAAAATGAACACCACGAGTTTTCGCCTCCTGAAAACTACTATGTACGTAGTCGGCCAAGAATGAGTTTAATGTCCGACTCGGCAGCCCACTCTCGTTGGGTGGTCAGCCTGTGCCTCGGCTCAACTCGAGCTGCCTCTTTTTCGGGCTGCTCAACCGCTAGTTTTTCTTGCTCACGGTGCCACGCTCTCGGGACTCGTACATATGCTCGCATAGGACCGAATTCCTTCTCTGCAGGACGGGCGATCGGTGAACCCGGCGCCGATCTATCTCATTGGAACGAGTCTCGGTGCTGCACCGAAAGAAGACAAGTCGTCCGGTTGCCTTTCTGGTTGGTGTTTGTCCTGGCGGTAGCAAACGAGCTACGGGGCATTTTGGGGACCCCTTCGGGGCTCCACCGCCGTGACTTGTGTCTCTGTCCTCCATTTTCACATGGCCATATATTTTGATGTGATAGCTCTCAACCCCGTCCATTCTCCTGACGAAAAATTGCCTTTGAATCTCTTCGGTTCTTTTTAAGCGCTTGTGTTACCTGACCCCAACTCTTCTACCGCGACCTAAAAGCGCCACTCCCGCCACTTACCGTTCCTTCTCAAGCCAGTCTGTCTCGAGCGTTACTCTCCCGAAATCTCCGAATCATGGAGTGGCTAGGTCGAGCCAGGATCAACTTCACGCATTCGCCGGCACCTCTGTCGCTGAAGGAAAAAGATGGCTCCAAGACGGACATTCTGAAGGTTTGCGAAAAGGTCGTACCGCCATGCCAGATGAACCCTCTGCTGTTCAACGGCCACGTGCAGACGATGTGGACGGCGACCAAGCAGCATGGCCCCCCGATCTACTATAAGCGACATGTGTTCGATGCCGACTCCAAGGCTGTTGAGGGAACCTTTGCGGTCGACTTTGTGACGAAGCCTTTCGAAGAGTCTGACGAGACTCTCCCGCCCCGAACGGCTTACTTCAAGGACGATGAGTTCGCGGCGCTGCCTTCAGACGACAACAGGCCACAGCTGGTCGTGCTTCACGGTCTCTCCGGTGGATCTCATGAAATCTACCTTCGACATGCTATTGCACCGCTAGTTGACTCTGGAAAATGGGACATCTGTGTTGTCAACTCGCGAGGCTGCGCTAAGAGCAAGTTCACCAGCGGCACATTGTACAACGCAAGGGCGACTTGGGATTTCAGACAGGTCGGTCACCCGCTAAAGCTTTTGACTGAGAGGAGACTAACACGGCGTCGAGTTTAGACGGTCAAGTGGTTGAGAGAAAAGTTTCCCAACCGGCCTCTCTTTGGTCTGGGCTTTTCACTCGGCGCAAACATGTTGACAAACGTGAGTGGGAGCTGGTGAAAAGTCCCGGTTTGCGTCTATCTCGTACTAACTCCAATAGTATTGCGGTGAGGAGGGTACCAACTGTCTGTTGACGGCTGCTATCGTTTGCTCCAACCCCTTCAACTTGGAAGTTGCCAACAAGGCATTGAAGAGAACACTCATTGGAAGAGAGGTTTACCAGAGAGTGATGGGCCGTAAGTTCTCTATTTCGTAGTCGAACCAACTCAACGTCCAACTAACACCCGATATCAGAGAGCATGAAGCAACTCATCAACGACCACAGAGAGGAGATGGAGAAGTACTCTAAGCTAGACCTTGAGCGTCTCAACAACGTCACGTACCTCGATGAATTTGACAGAGAAGTCCAGTATGTACTAAACCTTTGTGAAAAGTCAACCCTTTACTGACTTCCGCAGGTGCATCAGCTGGGGCTATCCTACAGAGTCGGCATACTACAGAGATGCATCGTCTTGCGATGCCGTCTTGGCCATCAGAGTTCCCTTCCTCGCGCTTCACGCCAAGGACGACCCAGTAAGTATTTTCGCCATGTGCCCAAAGCTGATCCGACGCTAACAGACTCGACAGATTGCAGTGGAAGAGGCCATCCCGTACGAAGAATTCAGAAAGAACCCCTACACGGTTCTGTGCACGACCTCCCTGGGCGGCCACCTTTGCTGGTTCGAGCCAGGTGGTGGAAGATGGCACGCCAAGCCGGTCACGAACTTCTTCAACCACATGGCTTTCAACGTGGATCACGACGCATTGCCTGCCAAGACGAACGGCATCCCCGTCACTAACGGCAGGGCAGAGTACCACTTCGACCCGACAAAACACAGAATGGAGATCATGGCTCGGAATGAGTAGGTGAAGAGTTGGATAGAACGTCAAAACGGTGTATAAATTTAGCCATTTCCCTTTCACTTAGACACGTCTGGAGATTATACAGAGCTATAGACAGGGAATAAGACAAATAGATGGACTCGCCATAAAGATGGATGTACATCACCAGCTGGCCACCCGACGTGATGAAGAATGCCCTAGGTAATGCATTAAGCTGATGCGGAAGGGCAAGATCCGCCGTGGTATCTGCTCTGAACGCCACCAAACACTCGCAAAAGGGTTGAAAGTCCCCTGCCGCACATCCCAGCCCAGTCTGTTCTTTTTGTTTTCGGCACTCCTGAACGCCACCCATGATGCAAAATAATACCGATACTAACGTAGAGGCAAGATATCCGACGGATGCAGTTATGCGAACGACACGCTCTTCTTCTTCTTGGGCTTGACGGCCCTGGACCCGGCGACAGCGATGTCGTTGACGTTGTTGTCGTTCTCGGTGTTGGTGTTGCGCTTGCGCTTCTTGCGCAGAGACTCCTTGGTATCCTCCAGCTTCGACTTCTTTTCCGCCTCCTTCTTCTCGGCCTCGACCCTGCGGGCTTCGCGGATCTCTTCCATCTGTCTCGCCTTCATCATCTTGGACTCGATCTGACCCTCCTTCTCGGCCTGGACCATGGCAAGGATGGTGTTCATGCTCTCCTGTTCGCCTTTTGTTAGCGACTGCTGCACACGAATGCCATTGCGCCAAAAGGTGCCTTACCCTGTCGTCGACGAAGACCTTGCCCTTCTTCTTGCCCTTCGGCTTTTGCACGCCCGCAGGGACGATCGTGTTGAGCTTGGGAATATCCAGCTCCTTCTCCGTGTAGACCTTCTTCTTGCGCTTCTTCAGGAGGGCCTCGAGGCCAGACTTCTTGCTACCCTTCAGCGGCTTCGTCCCCTTCGGGGTATCCTTCGATTTCCTGACGATGCCATCGGGAGGACCGCTCCTGGAGGCTTCCTTGGAATTTTTGATGCCGGAACCCCTCTGGGCGTGCTTGTTCTTGATGGTTTTCGTCTTGTTTGGCGGCATTGTGTCGATTTGGTGGGCGAAACAGGGACTGGCTCGGCGTGGGTGGGTGTTGATTTGAACTGGTCGCGCGACACGAGAAGCTGGAGGGACCGAGATGCAAGAATCTAGAATTTTTTCTGTCTGCGCAGAGCGATAAGCTCACCGCGACGGGTGCGATAAGCTTGAGTGGGTCCACTCCCCGCCATCTGACTTCAGCGTCAAGCACCGCAGCACGGCGCAGCTGCAGGGGCTGCAGTTACAAGACTCAGGTTCCTTCTGAGAGATCTCATGCCTATGGTGTTCAACGGGAACAGGATCACTTCAAACTCCGCATATCTTACCCGGTACATGTATAGAATACTGAGATTGCAAATGCACTCGAAGGGGTTCGGTCATATTGACTCGGCCCTCCGACTTGGACCACAGCTTCAGGGTCCATGGCTAGGATCAAGACTCAGTCCTGGGTCCCAATGCGCCTTTTGCGTAACAGCGCTGTGACACCCCTGCTGAATTTTTTAGGTCGCTGCCGTTATCGCACTCACCCAAATCTCTCATCTCTTTCGTGACTAACAACTCTCTCTTCCGACGAACATCTCACACGGGACCAGAACCTCTACAGCCCGATTCCTGAGCCATTGGCTCTTGAGGTCTACCCGCACATATCCTACGCTTGGTCGCATCACTTGGGCGCTCCCAATTGACAGGATGTCGCAGCCCGTCAAGAGGTTTCCCGGCCACTTGGCTCAGTTTGTGCGGTGCTACTCGGTCTCCGCCGAGAGCATCCCGGCCGCAAAGAAGAAGTACATCCCGACGGAGGGCACATACCCCCAGGGCTTCCAGGCTTCTGGCATCTTGGTTGGAGTCAAGCCTTCAAACAAGACGAAGCCTGACCTCGCTCTTCTGAGCTCAGACCGTCCCTGTGCTGCGGCGGCTGTCTTCACCAAGAACAAGTTTCAGGCCGCCCCCGTGACCTTCAGCAGAGACCTGTTGAAGAAGAAGGCCAACAAGGGCATCCGAAGTGTCCTCATCAACTCAGGATGCGCCAACGCCGTCACTGGAAAGGGAGGTCTTGAGGATGCCTCCCTCATGGCCCACGCCGCGGACAAGGCTGTTGGTGGTGCTGGCGATGCCTCATCGACCATTGTCATGAGCACTGGCGTTATCGGACAGAGGTTGCCCATCGCAAAGATTGTCGACAACGTGCCGACTGCTCAGGGAGCTCTGGGCTCTTCACACAAGCACTGGCTCAACTTTGCTACCGCCATCTGCACTACCGACACCTTCCCGAAACTCATGTCCAAGACCTTCACTCTGCCCTCTTCGCCAGGCGTTGAGTACCGTATTGCCGGAACCACCAAGGGCGCCGGTATGATCCACCCTAACATGGCTACCCTCCTGGGTGTTGTCGCCACGGACGCTCCCATCTCTCCCGCCGTCATGCCTTCCGTCCTCAAGCACGCCGTCGACCGCTCCTTCAACAGCATCACCATTGACGGAGACACCTCGACCAACGACACCATGGCCCTTCTCGCCAACGGCGCTGCCGGCGGCAAGGAGATCACCTCTCAGGATTCCCCCGACTACGCCGCCTTCAAGGAGGTTCTGACCGAGTTCTCCATCGACCTGGCCAAGCTCATCGTTCGTGACGGTGAGGGCGCTACCAAGTTCGTCACCATCCGCGTCGTCGAGTCTGCCAGCGAGGAGGCCGCGAGGAAGATTGCCAGCACCATCGCCAGATCTCCCCTCGTCAAGACTGCTCTCTACGGCCGTGACGCCAACTGGGGCCGCATTCTGTGCGCGACTGGTTACTCTCTGGTTTCCGAGCCCGGTCAGGCTGTCATTGATGTCCCCGAGGTTGTTCCTGAGAAGACCAACGTCTCTTTCATTCCCACCGACGGCAGCGCTGAGCTGAAGCTGCTGGTCAACGGAGAGCCCGAGATGGTCGATGAGGCTAGGGCCTCTGAGATTCTGGAGCTTGAGGACTTGGAGATCCTTGTCAGACTTGGCACTGGCGATAAAGAGGCTACGTACTGGACTTGCGACTACAGCCACGAGTACATTACTATTAACGGCGACTACCGCACATAGAATGGTGTTTTGTTCATAAACTGGGCGATGGATAGATGGTAGGATCATGCACCATTAAAAAGTTAGATCAGATTATGGAGGGTGATGGTTTATTGTCAACTTAGAAGAATACAGCGAAGATTCCATTTCATGAAGTACAATTCTATCAAAACCAACAAGCATGAGTTCATCTGACGAACGTTGGTTCGGGATTGAAATCCGAAAGAGGATCCCACCGGAAACCTATGGTGCTAAACGCCGCACCGAGGCACCGGAGTGGACTATGGAGGCTCCTATTGGAGACGCGGCACAGCCGGCGTCTCCCCGCATGGTTAATGCGCCAGAGTGGTGCCACAGCGGCTTTGAGGGTTTAGGGGTAACCGGGCGCCGAGCCACGGCGTTCTTCAGTAATCTTGGACTTGGAGACTGGGCATGACGGAGGGGGGCTGCAGTCTGCTCAGTGATCAAGAATGGAGATAAAACTCTCAAGGCCAAAGTCTGCTAGCATGTGTTACTTTGACCAACGGACAGACACACAAACGTGTACTGGCAAACTGAATGAGTTTCTCAGTGGCCAAGATGCAGGCAATTACAGACCGGACAGATCTGGCGGCACCCACTGCTGAGGGGCCACTCTCAGACGCGGAGGCGGAGGTCAAGACAGTTACCCCAGGATCCCCACATTTTGGAGTCCCTGTAGCTCCAGAATCAACCTCGGCTCCGGGTCGTCCCAACATCCATCTACCGTACGATGCATACTAAACGATTCCCGTTCAAAAGGGAGGTTACGCCCATCAATTTCCCAAGCCAGTCCTCTGTACTTCTGGCCTCCACAACCTATCTTGATAGACCACACTGAGGAAGCCTCTTTCTATCTATATCGGTTTATCTGTTTCCCAGTGTCGCAAAGATGACGTCCAGAGTTCCAGCCATTGTAGGTGCTCGCTGCGGGGAGAGAGCTCGGTCTCGCTAGCTAACCACCGCGCCACCAGGTCCTGGATCGCCTCAGCGATCGCGCCAAGGAGGCGCTCGATGCCGTCGCGAAGTTCGTCGAGGAGGAATGCATTCCGTAAGCACAATTGCACCTCCACTATAGCTCAATCATGCCCTTCACAATGCTGACACGCCTGCGAACCCAGTGCCGACCCCGTACTGGAAGCTCAGATCGGCCAGGGCGACGCGAGATGGAACCATCACCCGCCCATCGTTGACGACCTCAAGGCCAAGGCCAAGAAGCTTGGCCTGTGGAACATGTTCCTGCCCAAGGGCCACTACAAGGAGTCTCCCGGCTTCACGAACCTCGAGTACGGTCTGATGGCTGAGTGGCTTGGCAAGTCGAGGGTCGCCTCCGAGGCTGTCAACTGCGCGGCGCCCGATACCGGTAACATGGAGGTGCTGGCCAAGTACGGCAACGAGGAGCAGAAGAAGACGTGGCTCAAGCCCTTGATGGACGGCGAGATCCGCTCTGCGTTCTTGATGACGGAGCCTGATGTCGCGTCGTCGGATGCTACCAACATCCAGCTTAGCATGCGCAAGGAGGGCAACGAATACGTCCTCAACGGCTCGGTAAGCTTTGAAGGTCCTCGTAAGTGGACGGGTTGAGTGCTGACAGGAGTAGAAATGGTGGTCTAGCGGTGCCGGCGACCCTAGGTGCTCAATCTACATCGTCATGGGCAAGAGCGATCCCAACAACAAGGACACCTACAAGCAGCAGTCCGTTATTTTGGTCCCCGCAAACACCAAGGGCATCACTATCCACCGCATGCTGAATGTCTACGGCTATGATGACGCCCCTCACGGCCACGGCCACATCAGCTTCAAGGATGTCCGCGTGCCCGCCAGCAACCTCGTGCTCGGCGAGGGTCGCGGCTTCGAGATCATCCAGGGCAGACTTGGACCCGGCCGTATTCACCATGCCATGCGCACCATTGGAGCTGTAAGTCTAGCAGAGAGCGGCACCTGTTTTAGTTGACTGACACATCCTCCTAGGCCGAGCGCGCTCTCGAATGGATGCTGATGCGCATCAACGACCCGACCAAGACCCCCTTCGGCAAGCAGCTCAGGGAACACGGCGTCATTCTGGAGTGGGTAGCCAAGTCGCGCATCGAAATCGACGCCGCGCGCCTGGTGGTCCTGAACGCAGCCATTAAGATGGACGACCATGGCCCGAAGAAGGCCCTCAAGGAAATTGCCGAAGCCAAGGTCCTCGTCCCCCAGACGGCACTGACGGTCATCGACCGTGCCATCCAGGCCTTCGGTGCGGCCGGCGTCTGCCAGGACACGCCCCTCGCCAGCTCCTGGGCCAACATCAGGACGCTCCGTCTCGCTGACGGCCCTGACGAGGTGCATCTGCAGCAGATGGGCCGCAACGAGAACAAGCGGGGCAAGGAGGTCACGGAGAAGATCCAGTGGCAGAAGCAGAAGTCTGACCAATTGCTGGCGCAATACAAGACCCAGAGGTTCCAGCCCGGAGCCAACATCAACCGCTCCAAGTTGTAATATAGGTTGCTAGCCCCTGCCTTTACCATGTAGTTTGAATCGCATATTGTGTACAACAAACAGGTGCCACTGGAAATGGAACGCATGTAGATCCTTTGGCCGTTGGCCCGCCGTTCCTGTGAGTCACTTGCAGTCGATCCCATTGTCTGGCCATGCATACTCTGGGGATGCTTATCATGAACCATGCGGCATTAAGCTCCGAGGCCGGTCACCTTGGAGATGTCCTCCCAGCAGTTCGAGGCCAGCGCATGCCAGGAGCACTGACTGGTTGCGATGTACACACAGATGCAACCCTTCCCGGGATGCTTGACTCTTTTCCCATCCCCACCACAGCAGCAGGAGATGGAGGAGGGGTCAAGGCAACTCCACAGAGGGAGGGACGAGATGCAAATGCACAACACATCACCGAACGAACACCTCAGGCTGTGCTCGAGAACAAGTCGGATCCGGGTACGTAGCAACGCGCGCCGGGGAGAGCCTAGGGGGGTGACGGGGTTACCTGGGAAGCCCGCTAGAACCGGCGAAAAAAAACCTGACAGCGCACCATCACACGGACAACTGATCTTGGGCATCCTTCCGCAGAAGGCCTGACAACGCTAAGAACTTCCCTCGCCCTTCCCGGTAAGCCCAGTGAGACCCGCATTCCGTAGGTGCCCACCCAGCAAAACTCCTTCCACTTTAACCCCCTGAACCCCTGTCCACCACGGCCGGCGATACACCAGCGCGACCGTTTCGTTTCCCTGGTTGCCCCGTCAACTGCTCGAAAATTCGCTTACTTTTACAGCCCAGCAACTACTCCACGGGCCAGGCGTGCATCTTTTTCACATCCATTCACGAACGTC
The DNA here is from genome assembly GCA_014705045.1 of Colletotrichum theobromicola. NCBI lineage: Eukaryota > Fungi > Ascomycota > Sordariomycetes > Glomerellales > Glomerellaceae > Colletotrichum > Colletotrichum theobromicola. The sequence goes on along the minus strand of JABGLZ010000283.1, from coordinate 17,445 downwards.
ATAAACACTCCACGGCAGACCTGGTGCGTAGCGCATAACCACTCGCATTCAAATACAAAGCCTTTCTTCCCATTCTGCATTGGCCCCGATTTCCCATCCACACCCCAAGCAAATCCACATCTCCTTACATACGGTCTTGCGCCTCTTACAAGCTCTACTCTGTACCTGCAACACACCTCGATCGCATCGCATCAACAATACCATCTGCAGTTCTGCACCTTGCCGCCCCGCGCGTACAACAACCTTTCAGAAATCAACAGACATTCAATCAGCAGCCATGTCTCCCAACGTTCTTACTGAGAAGGATACCAACACGCCCGTTGTCGCTAAGACCGACTCGGCCACCAAGGAAGTCAAGAGCATGGAGTACCACCGTCAGGTCCTGCAGGACAAGATGGCCCAGGAGAAGTAAGAAAGCCCGCGACCTCAACAACGCCAGACTGCAAGTGCTGACCTTTGCGACAACAGCTCCAACACCTACATCTCTCCTTCTGACAACATCATGAGCCCCTGCACCGCCAAGCTCAACGCCCTCCGCAACAAGCAGGTCGGCAAGTAAGTTGCTTCCCTTCTTTACCAAGCATCCTCAGCAACAATGCTAACCGGCTCCATGACAGGGTCAAGCCCAAGTCTCTCTTCGCCCAGGCTTCCTCCAAGAAGCTTGATGGCGGCGCCCTCTTCGGCTCCAAAACCGCCTCACCCAAGGAGAACGCCTTGTGAGATTGACTCGTCGCATCTTATTTACCAAAGTACAAAAGCTTTTGATGATGGGATGGGTTCTCTCGGGTTGTTTTCACGGTTCTTTCTAGCAGGCAAATGATCCTGCGGCCTCCTCTTGATGTTTCTCAGAGGGGCATGGGGCATCGGCGTTCAACGGGGGTACCACTGTCTTGCTTTAGGATAAAGGGACTGTACCATGACATGACACGAAACGATATCAGCTTTTTATTTCTCTGTCTCTCCTCTAGTTCTTTTTAATGGCTAGGATACTGGGAGGGACTGTATTCATCGGCTGGCCATATGCAGCTTAGCCAGGGCAGGAAATACAACTCCTCACGCACTGAACCACCTCGTCCCATTCGTATGCTCTCGTATCATGTCGTCTACGCCTTCCAAGCGCTCACAATGTAAACCACATCCTCGTCCGCCACAGCGTGTCCCAGACCCACCCTCTGCGGCACATGTCTCGCACTCGCGCCCCAGACGAGCGCATACTTGAAGGTCTCCTTGAGCGTCCGGTGGATACGATCGCACACGTCCTCGATGGTGCTGTTGCTGCGTACAATCAGCGCCTCGCTGAAGTCGGGCTCCATGCCCTTGCGCTTCGTGTAGATGCGGATGAGTTTGAGCTCCTGCCAGCAGCGGTCGACGACGTCCTGGATGCCGAGGTCGTCCTCGCAACTCATGACGACGGTATTGGGCTCGCGCGCGAGCTTGTCGAGGAAGTCGAGCGAGACGCTGTCGATCTTGTTGTAGACGTACAGGCACTTGATGTACTTGCGGTGGTCCTTCATGATGACGTCGATGAGGTCGTCGACGGTGGCGTTCTCGTCGCGCACGAGGACCTCGCAGTTGAGAATCTTGTAGTCGCGGAGGATGTTGAAGACCATCTTCTCGTCCATGGCCTTTGGAGGGGATTGGAAGGTGATTTTCATGCCGCCGGCCTTCTTTGCCTTGAGGTAGATGTTGCTGCGGCGGTGTTAGCTCGGAAGAAGAAGTCTGTCAAGGGGAAAGGAAGAAACTCTTACGGAGGGTCTCTATTCAGACGGATGCCGACGGCTTCCAGTTCGGCCTCGAGCAGGGCCCTTTGCTCCGCCTTCTTGGTCGCGTCCAGGACCATGAGGATCATGTCGCTGGTCTTGGCCGCGGAGATGACCTGTCTTCCTCTACCCTTGCCCTCGGCGGCACCCTCGATGATACCGGGCAGATCGAGCAGCTGGATCTCGGCGCCGCCGTACTCGAGGACGCCGGGGATGGCTGTGAGTGTTGTGAAGGCATACGAGGCAACTTCTGACCTCGTTTTGGTGACTTTGGATAAGAATGTGGATTTTCCGACGGAGGGGAAGCCGACGAGGGCTATTCTTGCATCACCGCTTTTGCTGACGTCGAAGCCGGCGCCGCCACCACCGCCTGAACCTGGACCGGGTTCCAGAAGCTGTGCTCTTAGACGTGCGAGTTTACTGGGAATTGTTAGCTGCAAATGTTTGGATGGTTTATGAGGCGGACTTACCCCTTGAGGAGACCCAGATGGTATTCTGAAAGGGGCCGGTTAATACTTGTTTAGACACTGCGATTCCCATCACAACATACCAGTGGCCTTGTTCTCTAGAAAGTGTCAGTAAATTTCTCAGATAAAGACCGCCCGATGCTGGGTTTGTCTTTTCAGCACATTCAACCCATCCCAGAACCGTGCATCTTTCCTGTCCAAGGTAGAATACAGAGCCTCTTTAGACGGCTCTCATCCAGACACAGGGTTGCCTGGGTGGGTATGAAAATTTGCTGAGAGTTGGAACTCATCATTCGGTGAGCGTGCGCTTACTCTGCGTCTTCCTCATCTCATCCTCAATCCTGATTTCTTATCGTCAGTTCTCCTGCTCATACGCATTGAGAGTGGGGTTCATACTCCTTGATCTTTTCCGTAATGTTGACCATCTTGGCGGCTTATCTGTTCAGAGTCGAAAGACTCCGAAAAACCACGACTAAAATGATTCAAAGATAACACGAAATCGGCGTCTACGCCGAGTCGATGAAGGCTTCGCAGGTTCCAAGGTGGGGCAGCCACACTCCAAGGCGTGGGAAGACGATAGCAGTGGCAGAATTTACCGCGGGGCTGCTTCCACCGGCATGGGTCCCACTCACCGCCCCCCATCCACAACTGCTGCGCCACATATTGAAGAATGCGGTAAGGCTTACCTAATGCCGTCGCGCGGCGAACCTAGAAATTCATGTTGCGACAACGTGCTCTCGAGGTCCTTCTTCAACACAACTCGCGATTCCACCAGCCCGAGTATACGCAACCGCAATCATGTCAGACGAAGAAGTCGCTGTCGCTAGAACCGAAGATGTCGATGCGCCCGAGACACAGGAAACGGCGCTGACGACGACGGCCACGGAAGTCGCCGCGCCGGCAGAGAGGAAAGTCAAGAAGATCATCCGCAAGAAGAAGCGCCCGGCGCGTCCACAGGTCGACCCGTCCTTCATCACCTCCGAGCCCCCGCCGCAGACCGGAACAATCTTCAACATCTGGTACAACAAGTGGTCCGGCGGTGACCGCGAGGACAAATACCTGTCCAAGACGCACGCAAAGGGACGCTGCAATGTTGCCAAAGACAGCGGCTACACGAGGGCCGACAAGGTCACGGGGAGCTACTTCTGTCTCTTCTTCGCGAGGGGAATATGTCCCAAGGGTCAGGACTGCGAGTACCTGCACCGGCTACCGGGTATCCACGACCTGTTCAACCCGAACGTAGACTGCTTTGGACGAGACAAGCATTCCGACTACAGAGACGATATGGGTGGTGTTGGTAGCTTCATGAGGCAAAACCGGACCATCTACGTTGGAAGGATACACGTCACGGATGATATCGAAGAAATCGTGGCGCGTCATTTCGCAGAATGGGGGCAAATCGAGAGAAGTATGTTCATCAACCCCTTTTCATCTTTGGCCTACTGCTAACATGTATCTTCAGTTCGTGTGCTCAACACACGCGGTGTCGCTTTCATCACATACACGAACGAGGCAAATGCGCAATTCGCCAAGGAGGCAATGGCGCACCAGTCGCTGGACCACGAAGAGATTCTCAACGTCCGCTGGGCGACGGCCGATCCGAACCCTATGGCCCAGGCGCGCGAGGCGAGGCGAATCGAGGAGCAAGCTGCCGAGGCTATCCGCAGAGCACTGCCAGCGGAGTTCGTCGCAGAGATTGAGGGGAAAGACCCGGAAGCCAGGAAAAGACGGAAGATTGAGAGCAGCTACGGGCTCGAGGGCTATGAGGCGCCGGACGAGGTTCACTTTGCGCGTGGCGCGAACGCTGTGAACCCCGTTGGACGGGAGGGATTTGAGGTAGAATACCAGGAGCGGCCTATGCTTGAGAATGGGGATGCGGCAAACCAGGCGCAGTACCAAGCCCTGCCTGCGCCGCTGGAGCAGCCCATCTTGTCTGGTGGTATCTTCTCCAGCAGCACGTTGGCAGCTTTGAACACCGCCAAGGTCGCGGTGGCATCCAAGCCGAAAGCCTCTGCGTCTGCGGGACCGTTAGTCGCATACGACAGCGACGATGATGATGAGTGAGCATGGCGAGGACCAGCGGCATTGTACAATAATTGACAAAAGCGATCATGATACCCGTTGATAATGGAACATCGAGGGACACAGGCTTGCGACCTGGAAGAGTTCAACTGTTGAATATCCGTGAATACAGCACTTCGTGTCTGCCTATCCACAAGTCCATGACAGGCATCGTCTGCCCAGCTTGCTCTACTGGTGTCTCCCACTCCCTCTCGATAGCGGCGGTGATGATTTGCTGTACCTGTCCGCTGGCGAGGACCTTCTGCGCCTGATATGGCCCGAACATGCTCGCTCTGACCGCCGCCGACACCAGAGCCTTGATGTGGCCCATCATGAAGACGTACGCCGTCTGCTGCAGAGTGAGCCCTACCAAGTTGCAGATGGCCCCGAAAAGGGGCGCCAGATGCGCAAACACCAACGGCGGGTCGGCAGACTCATCGGCGCTCGGTCTGGTCGACGCAGACTTCAACATGGCCGCGTACGGCTGTAGTGTCTCAACTACATCGCGGGGCAGGGACGAGGCGAAGGAGCGTTCCCAGATGGAGAGCAGCGCGCGGCCTTGCGCTATGGAGGCGCGGCGGCCGACGGTGCAGATAATTGCTGCGTCGAGGAAGTCGTCCAGCTCCGCGACCGCAGATGGGTCGCGGTGCGCTGCGAGGACGAAGGGGAGCGTCGTCGAGGCGTAGGCGGAGATGGATTCCGGGAGGAAGATGTTGAAGGAGGAGCGGCCTCGGGTGTGGGCGAGATAGGACTCGAGACCGCTGCTGAAGGCGAATGAGCCAAGTGGAAGAGCCGAGTCTGAGAGGAGGAGGAGGTAGTGGTTTGATGATGTGAGTGAGGCTTTGGGACGTGTTAGTTTTGAGAGCTTGTGAGATGTTGTGAGATGGGTGGTTGACATGATGGTTTCGGAAGACTTCTCGACGGTAATGAGTGACTCTCATCCTGTCCACTTAGACCCTTCAACTTCCCCCTCGCCGCGGCCAGACGCGCCTCCAACTCGAGCACCTCCTTCTCAGCATCGGCGATGGACTCGTCCTGCGCCATTGGAGACAACTCAGGAGACAGCATGGGAAAGTGTTGGAGATGATAAGCTTTTGATAGCGCCAAGGGCCCCTGCAGACTTGGGGTCAGCGGCATCGGCGGGGTCTCTCAGTGAACGGAACGCAACCCCCCACTGAATGGAACCCGCCTCAGGAGATCGGGACGCGCTGATGAGCGTTGCAGGGATTGCGCTTCGGCGTCTGCTCTCGTCCCACTTCGCCGTTCAACTTGCCTACGTTCGGGGACTGATGGAGTAAAAAAGGCCCTTCGACATTGTGAGCCTTGCCAGTGTGAGCTATCGTACGATTCTCACCAATCATATTTTGCGAATCTCACTTCTTCCTTTCCTTGACCCTTCGCGGTTCCCTCTCACAAGGCTCAGTGCGATCTGTCGACTCGCGCGCAACCTCGATTGACACGAATTCATCGGCTCATTATCGGATCAGAGGAGCTCATCACCGACGTCATCATCCTCTTCTCTCCGCAGCCCGCCCCGGGCCGCCATGCGCACAAGATGAAGTCGCACGACCAGATGAAGAGCGCCGAGGCCAATGACGCCGCGTGGGAAGCTACCCGGGGTGCCGTCGTTGGCGCCGCAAGATGGGGCATCGGCGCTGCAGTGTTCGGTGCAGCTGCGTGGAAGTTCTCGCCGCTGTATAAAGGTCTCACTATCCAGTTTAAATGGTAATTCGTCACGCGACACTTCTGATACTATCGGGAAACGGACTGACTTGGGCGGCAGCTACATACAAATGTCCGCCATGGTGTTAGGAAGTATGCTGGAAGCCGATCACAGGTTACGAGAGTATGAGGCCAAAATCAGAATGCAGAGACGTCTGATGAGGGACAGGGCCAAATGGGAGAGGTTTGAGCAGGAGTTTCTCGAGAATCCCGAAGAGAAGAAGTAAGCGGGCTCATGATCGATGCCTTAGGCCGTCTATGGATGTCAAAAGATGTCCTAAGTTGCATTCAATTTACTGTATAACACCGGATATTGAATCCGTGGCTTTTACTGTCAAGGTACCGCGGACCGAAATCCCCAAACGCCGAATCATGCAAGTCATTAGTTCCTGCCCGCGCAGGTTTGCTGATTACCCGTTTCATTTTGACGGCACCTCAAACTTCTTGGGGTCCATGTTGATCTTGCACAGCCTCGCTACGCAGCCGCTCAGCTGCAGCAGCGTCTGCACTCCTTCCAAGATCTTCATATGCGTGAATCCAATTTCCTTGATGAACTCCAGCTTCGAGTGCTCGCTTAGCGTGGGGATAGTCTTGGTGACCTTGAACATGGTGCTGATGATGTCGTGGCTGGAGTATCCCAGATCCCAAAGCTCCCTCAGACTGTCCAACGCCGAGTTGACATTGCCCTCGTAGCACGCTTTGAGCATGGCCTGCACCTTGATCGGGTGCGGCGAGTCCACAACCTTGAAGACGTTGTCACCGGACACGAAGCCGAAACCGGCAAAGGTTGATTGCAGGTTGTTGATGGCCTGTCGCATGTCGCCCTCGGCACTGAAGACGAGCGCTGCGAGGCCGTCATCGCTGTACTCGACCTTTTCAGCTTCGATGATTTGCAGTAAACGCTTGACGACCTGCTCGTCGGTGAGACGGGCGTAGCGCAAGATTGCGCAACGGGACTGGAGAGGCTCGATGATTTTGTTGGACTGGTTACACGCGAAAGCGAAGCGGGTTGTGTTGGAGTAGATCTCCATCGTGCGGCGAAGGGCTTGCTGTGCGCCCGATGTCATGCTGTCGGCTTCGTCGAGGATGACAAGCTTGTGGCGGCCCTGGGGGAGAGTAACCTTCTTTTGGGCGAAGCCCTTGATGCGGTTACGGACGACGTCGATACCTGTGAAAACATGTCAGCAGTTGCATCGGTGCAGCAACGAGCTGATCATACCTCTCTCGTCAGAAGCATTCAGCTCCAGCACCGCTTCCTTGTATGAGTCTCCCAGCAACTGTCTCGCCAGGCAGAGCACACTGGTTGTCTTTCCGATACCAGGCATGCCCGAGATGATGACGTGCGGCATGTTTCCTTCCTTCGCAATGATCTTGAGGCGATCGATCGTCTCGGTATTTCCGACAACATCGTCAAGAAAGACGGGACGGTACTTTTCGACCCTGGAAAATATATCAGCATGTAACCTCGCTGCCAGCTACAGAGGAATTCTACCAAGGAAGCTCGTAGTTCGGGGCGCCATTTGACGCTGCGGTCAGAGCCTTCTTGGCCGCAGATGTCGATGACTCGCCGATTTCTTCGGGCTTTGTGGTCGTCTTTTGTGCAGGCATGGTCGTTTGGCCCGATGGGTGTCGTGAAGGTGCGCAATTGGAGGAACTTGGAGTTGTGCTGATGGTGGGCAGAAGCACTTTACGCGATGCTCTGGGAAAAGACGCGTCGAGACCCGCGCTAAGCTTGACAGGCTCCACTAAAAAGTACATGGTACTTTACCTACAGCATCATCTCCCCAAAGCTTTTTCTCATCATCTTTCCATTCTCAATGATTCGTGCCACCCTCACTTCTATTCGTCTTTTATCTTCAACGGCACGGGACAAAGTCATGGATTTATCGACGCGAAATCATGACTGCGTTTTTATTGGTATCTAATCATCATCCTCATCCGCCTTCTTCTTGCCCTTCCTGCTTTTCGCTCCGCCCTTGAAGTGCTTCTTGCCAGAAGACAAGCGTACGTCCTTGGGGTCAACACCGTTTTCCAGTGCAATCATAGCGCGAGCTTTCCTCCCACTCAGGTGCTTTTGGCCCTGCTCGGTGTACTTGTGGCTGAACGGCATCTTCAGGTGGCCAGCACCACTGCCAGCGGCTCCGAAGAAACCCTTGTCAATCTGCTTAGACTTGGGGCCAGCAGGGAGCACTGCCAGATCCGAGGGAGCGATTGAGATGTCATCGCCGACGAGCGACATGGTATCAAGAGACGCCGCCAGTGCTGCACGGCGCTTCTCCGGCAGATGGGCCGCATCATAGAGCTCGTTGTTGAACTCTGGGCCGTCGACGGTATTCGGCGGTGGCTCACAGTATAAGAGCTTGCCGTTGACATAATCCTTGAGGATGTATCTGGAAGCTCTTGACTCGTCAGGCTGACCCAGACCCGACGTTTGGAAACCTCTGGCCTTGGCGTAGGCCGCAAGCAGCTCCTGCGCCGTGGGAATTCCAGTTCCACCCTCCTCAATCGCTCGGGTCTTGATGGTGATTCCGTAAACAGCCTCGAGGAACGGCTTGGGAATTCTCCTAGTAACGAGGCCTGCGGGGCCGGTGAACTCGCGCAGTTGATCAATAGGCAGGACACCATTGCAGACGAGGTCGGCCTTGGTGCTGGCGAAGTTGGGGAAAACGAGACCAGGACAATCACACAGCACAACGTTGTCGCTGAGGTGAATGGTCTGGAAGTGCTTCGTCTTTCCTGGTGTTGAGGAGACAGAGACCTTCTTCGCACCGATCAGGGCGTTGATGGTGGAGGACTTTCCGACGTTGGGATAACCAACAAGACCGATCTGCATTTTGTGGTCGGGGTCTAGAGTTTCGCAGTTAGCTTCTCTGTCGACGTTGGAGGCGATTTCGTTAACATACCAGCATTCTCAGGGGCATGGCTGAGGAAGATATCTTCCAGCTCCTCGACGGTCAGGATCCTTGTGTCCTCATCTTCAAGCTCGACTTGTTCTTGTGGAGTCTTAGCACCGGCATCAGCGCTTGTCTCAGCGCCACCTTCTTCTCCATCATCACTCTCTGACTCTTCCTCGTCAGCTTCAGATTCAGCCTTCTTGGCCGCAGGCTTGGATCGAGAGCTGCTGCCGGCTTCAGGTTCATCCTCCTCCTCCTCTTCGTCGCTTTCCATCGACTCCTGGAGCTCCTTTGCCAGGAATGCAGAGAAGAATCTGTAAGCAATACCGTTTTCCTTCAGGTACTTGGCCCACGTCTTTCGTTGGGTGAGCGTCAACATATCCGCCTTGTTGATGAGAAGAAGGTTCTCCTTCTTCGTATCGATCTCCTTCACATAGTGTTCCAAGTCTTCGGATCTGAACATCAGTGGGTTTCGTGCATCGACAATTTGAACCACAAGATCCGAACGCTCAATAACACGCCACAGCTGCCTCCAAACCTCGAGGTTTCGCTCAAACGGTGTCATCAGCAGATCGTTGTTCTCCTGCAGCTCCGCAAGACCTCTGCGCCAGTTCAAGAAACTGTCTCTCTCTGCTCTGTCCAGCTCTTCAGGTGTAGTGGACGCATCCCACTTCGGTCTTCTCGGTACGGTCAGTCGTCCCTTGTGAGCCTTCTGCTTGGCAATGACACCCCTCTCCTCGGCTCCAGAAAGCAAATACGGATTCTTCTGGTCGGTATGGATGATCTTGATGTTGTTCATCTTCTCGGCGGTGAAGTCCGTTCCGGCCAACTCTGCTGTCGCAAGGAATTCGTCGAGAGCGCCCTGCTCCGTGACCGATCGCATCTTAACCCATGCTGCCTCCTGTCGTTCATTTGTGAGGTACTACTACACTGTCAACACTGAAACACTTGCGCGGTGATTGAACTGCCATGTTACCTCTTCTCCGGTGGCGTGGTTCACTCGCGTGATGGAACCCTTCTTTCTGTCCGAGCCACGGCCCTTGCCGAAGCGATCGTTCATAAGGGCATTGCCCAAACCGGACGTCTTCTTCGACTTGGCGAGCACCATAACTGCGGTGTTTCTTGCGTCTTAGTCGAAATTGATAGTCCAACAAAAGAATAGGATTTTGCAAGAGAGCGAGCTGAATATGAGTAATAGTAGAAAGTGGGAGCCCGTCGCAACCGGTCAGAAGAGAATGCAATGCCCCGCTGATTAATGGCGTAGGTCGCGGGGCAAAAAGTCCCCCGCTGCAAGTAAAAACCCTTTTTGGCCGCTTGGACTCTTATCGATAGAACGATAAGATGCGATAAGCGCAGAAAAAAATCCATCCCACCAAGGGACTTTTTTTTCGAGGCCTTACCACTGCCAGAGTGCGCATGCGATCGAGGGGTACGTCCGTTCGTCCCACACATTCAACCTTGGAGCCCGGAAACCCGACACCACCAGCTTGTTGTTTTTGGCCTTGACGTATCAACACAAGAAAATATGGCGAAGGGAAAGTGGATGTGAGTTGTTGTGTTTCCAAGAGATGCGCCCCTCGGACTGACTTTCTTCTCCTCAGCGATAAGAAGAATGCGCAGCATTTCACCCTCGTCCATCGTCCCCAAAATGACCCGCTCATCCACGACGAAAATGCGCCATCCATGGTTCTCAACCCTGTCGCTCAGCGCAGTGGTGACAAGGGCAAACACCTGAGCGATCTTGCATCCGACCTCGGGTCTGATGCCGCCAGCATTCGAGACAACGAGGGCGAGGCCGCAGAGTATGGAATCTACTACGACGACACCGAGTATGACTACATGCAGCACATGCGTGACCTCAATCAGGGTGGCGGCGAGGCCGTCTGGGTTGAGGGCTCAGCGACAGCCAACAAGGGCAAAGGGAAGCAGCCTCAGTCTCTCGAGGACGCTTTGCGCCAGATGGATCTCGAGCACAGGAGCGAGGCTATTCTCGATGAATCCGTTCTTCCGTCAAAGAACCTATCGCGCATGAACTACCAAACTCAGCAGAACATACCCGATGCGATTGCTGGATTCCAGCCTGATATGGACCCTCGGTTGCGTGAAGTTCTGGAGGCCCTGGAGGACGACGCCTTCGTGGACGATGAGGATGATAACATTTTCCAGCAACTGGCCAAAGGTTCTGAGGAGATCGACGAATATGAGTTCGAGGAGCAATACGATTTCGACGATGATGACGGCTGGGAATCAGATGCGACGGCGAAGCCAAACAAGGAGTATAAGGAAGACGGCGTGCCTGAGCTGGTTCCTGTTGCTGCAGTAGAGGGGGAGGCGCTGCCAGAGCATCAGAACGAAGACTGGCTTGAAGATTTCAAGAAGTTCAAGAAGGATCAAAAGGAGGGCAAGCCCCAAGCGAAGGCTGCTCCATCTGAGTTGCAGTCCTCCATCTGGACAACGACAACGATGGGCGGCCGCAAGAAGAAGAGAAAGGGTGCCCTCACTAACCCTTCTGCCTACTCCATGACCTCATCATCAATGGTCAGGACAGAACAGCTTACCCTGTTGGATGCTAGGTTTGACAGAATTGAGGAGGAGTACACAAGTGAGATGGGAGGCGACGACATGGCCTCAGTCTCGGAGATGTCAACCGTTTCCAGTGTCACGGGCCCCACCAGAGGTGACTTTGACAGCATCATGGATGATTTCCTTGGCAGCTACACCAAGCCTGGAAAGAGGACAAACAAGAAGAACAAGGCACAGACTGGACTGGAGCAGCTGGATGAGATTAGACAGGGACTTGGTCCTGCTCGCCTGCGGGGAAAGGCACACGTTAGCGGGCACGTTAGCGGGCGAGGTTGAAGTCCGAATATCTGAGGCATTCAGCGCCATGTAGATGCTGAAAACCGAGATACCCTCCATTTCGTGTCAGAATAATCTGCATGAGATGTTCCTCTAATGAGCAAACGACACCAAAAAATAAATTCCTCTTTCGATCACCTCGACAGATTGTAACTGTTGAATTTTTCATTACTTGTTTTACTGCCGATCTAATCGACATCGACTTCACCTTGAAAGTCGCTTGAACAGTGACTTGGAGCCGAGGCGTTTATTCACTGTCGCACGATCCAAAGTGCCTTCCTGAATGGGCGTGTACTTAATTAAGTATTAATCTCACCCCACCTTCAGATATTTATGGGGCCAGATAGACGCCAATTGGCTAAGCGCGCCAAACACGCGGCAAACGCTGGCCAGCTCCATCCCAGTTCTCCACTCTCACGCCAGCTGCTTCTGCCGCTTCCATTTTGAAGCCCAGCCGCGACTTCGACATGACGTCGGTCTCCTTTCCTCCAAGCAGACCCGACAGAACCTCATCGCCATTCGGAGCATCATCATCGGGAGGCTTTGGAGGAAAGCCTTCTGAGCATCATTACGGTTCCGGCCTCGATGGGGCTGGCGCCGGCGATGGGAAGCGGTCGAAACGCAACCACAAGCCTCAACCTGTCGAAATGACGACTCTCTCAACGAAGCGAAAGGGCGTCAATCCCTTCGGCGACGGCGCGAGCTCAGACGACAATCGCAAGCGAAAAAATACAAAGACGAGCACACCCGGCGATTGGAAAAAGAAGACCGCGCAGGCGGCAGGCGCGAGGTCGAATGGCGCGAAGAAAGGCGCGAAAGGCTTTGGTACATCACAGTCGCGTGGTGGCTTCGGCTCTCATAATACTGACTCCCACAAAGGTGCGGACTCTACCGACTACGAGACCGATGATGCGAACGGCGTTACTGGCGGCGATGGCACGCCATACTCCGAGCGGATCTTCGCTCAGCTGAAGAAAGATGGAATCGCGCCGCCGAAATGGCCTGTCGACCCGGGAAACACGAAGCAAAAGGCCGCGATGGCCAAGTTCAGGGAAGACTACAAGAACTACCGCGATCGTGCTAGGACATCGTTGATGCGTGCGGGCTTGATTGACGATCCCGACAAACCCAAGCGACTAGAAGACGCGATCGACTTCAAAGGCATCTGCGACGCCATGTGCCCCGACTTCGAGAAAATCACGCGTATAACCGAGTTCGACGTCCAATTTCCCGAGAAGAATTCAGCCACCACGTTCGCTGTCACTTCAAAGATGGTGAAAAAGCTTGCTAGATCCGCAGCTGGACAGGAAGCTCCACTGCCGATGGACGTCAGATCTACGGCAGCACTCAGGAAAACCCTGGACTACTTGATCGACGACCTACTGCAAACAGACGACAACCTCCCTGTGCTGCATGGTTTTCTCTGGGACAGGACGCGTGCCATTCGGCGCGACTTTATCTTCCACTCCACCATGGCTCCGGAAGAAATGAAGGACCAAGTTTACTGCCTCGAGACGATTGCCAGATTTCACGTCACATCACTGCACTTGCTTTCCCAGGAAGGCTTCAGACCTGAAGACTTTTCAGAACAGCAAGAAATCGAACAACTAGGTAAAGCTTTGCTTTCGTTGATGTTCGCATACGACGACTGCAAACCGCACGGCGTCGTTTGCGAAAACGAACCGGAGTTTAGAGCTTATCACTTGCTTTTCAGCGCAAACAAGCCAAACATTCTAGACGACGTTCAGAAGGAATGGGGTGACTCGCGGTTTTGGGCTGATTCAGACGAGATCAGGACAGCTGTGTCTCTGGTGGAAAGCTTGCAGAGTTCTGCAGATTTCCACGGGCCCCTTGGCTCTGCACCGTCTATGGCAGTATCGGGTGCGCATCGAACCTATTTCAAGATTGTCGAAAGCCGCCAAGTATCCTACACGATGGCTTGTTTCGCAGAAATCCACCTAGGCCAATTACGTCGTTCGGCACTTCGATCATTGAAAAAAGCGTATACCCGACCCAGGCACGGAGCGAAAGACATCACGCCTTCAACGCTAAATCGATTCCTAAACTTTGACACGGAGGCCCAGGCTGTTGAGTTTGCCGAACAACACGGTCTGGCCTTTGTGGATGGGGAGTCTCCTTCTGGCGAGCTGGTCCAGTATCTCGACACCTCAAGCCGCCTCACCTGGCCAAGAATTCACCACAGCTTCTCCCGGAACCTGGTAGAACGAAAGCGAGGATCACGCAGCCTTCCAGAAGTCATACACAGCACTATACCAGACGAATCATCGCCCACGGAACAAACATCTTTTGCCTCGAACAACAATGGTCTGTTTGTCAGCGATGCATCCAAATCTGCCTCGAATCCCGTCCAACCCGTGGTCAACGGTAACGGGGGGTTCAAGTCTCCCTTTTCAGCTGTGCCAGGAGCCATCCCGACTGATCCAGCGGGAACGTCAACATTCGACAAAGGTAAAGAACACTATTGCCATCACTTCAGCCTTCATCACTACGTGTCGTTTTATTCATCTTTCGAAAACGCCCCCGCTGTACTCCTTGTAAATTGACTTCGCCAACCCTTCGAACGACTGATACTCTGCGGACGCAACGACCCTGTCACGGAATCTAAAGGGCCAAATCACGGTCCGGTAAATAGAGCAACATGCCTGCATCGACCAACTCACGCATACCCAGGCGTTTTCGGCCGGCAAAACCATCAGACCGTCGCATTCGAGACAAGCGGGGGCACAGTTATCAACAAAAGGAACATAAGCTAACTTCAAATTTCACAGCAACCAACGGCTTCCAAGCGAACGCCGCGCCATCAAACCCTTTCAATCCATTCTCTACGCAGAACTCAGCAGCGCCATCAACAGAAGCATCTGCACCAAATCCCTTCGCCGCGAAACCGAGTCCGTTTGCCCAGCCTAGTTCAGCACCTGGAACTTCTCCTTTCGGCGGCAGTCCGTTCGCACCACCAGTGCAGCCGAATGGAACCTCTAAACCTTCTGCACCTGCTTTTCCCTCGTTTGCGTCTCCTGGGTTTGGGCCAAGCGCCCAGCAAAACACGCAGGAAGCAGGTCAGGCAGCCTCACCGAAGCCAACGGCACCACCGGCAGACACTTCTTCGCCAGCAATCACAGTGACGCCACCGACACCACAGTTTCCTCTGGGAGGTGCAGCCGGCGCCTCGAAGCCCCCGAGTCCATTTGCTGGAGCCGCAACTACAACACCATCTGCAGCATCCCCCTTCTCTGGCACCTCATTCCAACCGCCTGCGAAACCAGCGGAATCGACACAACCCTCTGTGCCTACTCAAAGTGCGCCAGCTGCTACACAGCCACCCGTTGAGCAGCCGAAGCCTACCTCCGGGCAAAGCCCATTCAGCAGCCTCACATCTGCAACACCACAGGCACCGAAACCGCCAGCTCCCGCCCCGCCATCAGGGCAGTCGCCATTGCCGACTTTCAACTTTCAGCCAAGCAATACATCATCAGCCCCCAAGCCAGCACCGGCGCCTCAATCAGGCCCTTTCTCAGCGGGCCCTGCTACGGCTTCCATCCCGGCCCCGAGCTTTGCCCCTGCATCTCTTCCCAAACCCCCGGTGGCTACCCCGTTGCCGAAGCAAGATGTGATGGGAGATTTTGCGAAATGGTTCGTGAAAGGCGACAATGGGTTAATCCATGAATTCGAAAAGTTCATGATCGAGCAGATCGTTTCAGAAGCCTTTGAAAAGTACCATCGCGAGGAAGAAGAAAGGATACGAAGAGAAGAGGAGGAAAAGGCGCTTGCGGAGGCTCGAGAGTTCCGAGTTCACACCCTCTCAGTCAGATATTTTTACCAGTGGAAGCAAATTGCCCGAAATCTTCGTCTGAGCAAGATTCGTCGGCACGAGCGGGAGGAGATGAGGAGGATACAGAGGGAAATGCGGGAGGAGGAAATCAAGAAAAAGAAGAAGGCGGCCCGTGTCGCTGAAGCGCGGAGGAAGTTGGTGGAGCAGCATGGCGTTGATCCAGTCGAGGAACTCAGAGAGATCCTGCAACTCAAGAAAGACGACCCGCCAGAAGACATCCAGGCCGAAGCAGAGGCCCTTTTCGCAACGGGTATCTTTTCTGGCGTTACGGACGAGCGTGGCGCAATCGCCGAGGTCATCCGACCACCGTCAGTCAACGACACATTCAAGACACCACCGCCACCAGCGAGAACCACATCAACAAACAGTTTCTCCAAGTCGGTCTCTGCCAAGCCGGGCGGCGCAAAGACACAGGCTCTGCGTGCGGAGTTTGGCAGCAGCATAGACTTTCGCAGGTCGTTGCCTCCAATGTCGGCCCATTCGGGGTCATCACGCTACACACCGTCCGAATCATCACCGAAACGCGTCAGCAAGGTGTCTGATCGTTGGCGGCTCAAGGCTATGGGCCTCGTGACGATGCCCAACGGGTCTGCTCTCCCAGAAGCCATCGCTGATGAGATGCGGTACAACGGGAAACGCTACAGTGGTCTGGGCTCCTTCGGCCTGGACAGAGACAGCACCGAGCGGAGGAGGAGCGTGTCGGCAGACCTCGACAAAGCGGCCGAGGCTCGTCGACGCTTCTCGCAGTCTCTCAACGGCAGCGGCGCCGCCGAACAGAGCAACGGGAACACCCAGCTTAGTAAGAGGAAGAGGCCCACCGACGAGAACGCGGCTTCGCCGTCGCAGGACGCCCGCGCCAAGAAGCGACCGTCCAGCAACGCCGACGTGGAGAGGATTATCCGAGAGGCGAGGGAGAATCTTGCATCGCTGCGGAGTTCGAGGGTGGATCTCGACGAAGGGACGGAATGGTTCAGGGAACAGAACGACATAATGCAGGCGGAGGAACAGAGCAGGGCTAGCACGCCGTGGGGCAAGGGGCGGAACTGATGAGAGCAAGGAGGGCAGGGATTGCATAAGCGAAGGCGTTAAGCGGCTTTTCTCCTTTCCCGGGAACGGAGTGCGTGTGTGAAATGTAAATGATTGGGTTCCCATAAGTGTTTTCCTTTTTTGTTTTGTTTTCCAGGTAAAAAAATTACGGGCATACAATACCCCTAGAAGAGTCTGGTTTGGATCGTCCTTGAGTTCATATTCTCATGCATTACGTGTTTGTCTATGTGACTTGTCCATATGTGCGGATGTTGGCAATCATATAAGTAACCCCCCTCCCCGTCCTGCGCCTAAAAACCCCCATTTTTCCAATGCTCCTTGCTCTCCCCCAAAGAAATCGTTCAAACAATACATGCAGACGTACAATTTACCTCTTTTTGCTCCCCGGGGGCGGCGGGAAGGAAGTCTGAATCTTCTGGCTCTCGACGGGGCTGCCCCCGAGCGAGGTGACCCTCTTGGGCAAGGGCCTCGCCCTGTCCTTGACGACGATCCCGATGGTCCTCGCCGGCTCCGTGGCGGGGAGGGAGTCGATGGTCGGGATCTGGTGGTGCCTCTGCGGCGCGGGCCAGCCGCCCTGGCTCAGCAGCGGGCTGGCGGTGTTGCCCGACGTCGGGGAGGAGTACGTCGTCTGCGAATGTGGATGCGCCGGGGCGAAGGTCGCGGCGTAGCCTGTGGGCGGGGAGGTGAAGCCGTGCTCTGAGGGGACGTAGGGGCGCAGGGGGATGAGGGGCGCCGTGGAGGTTGTCGAGGTCGGGGTGTAGTCCTCCGGCGAGGCGTTGTGGCGC
>JABGLZ010000029.1:0-47429 GCA_014705045.1 Colletotrichum theobromicola | reverse complement strand
GCTTCGAAGGTGACGAACGTTCGCTGCTGCTCCTGCGTGGTCGAGATGGGGCTCCCGTCTGGCTGTGGTGCGACAGGTTTGCACGCCAGTAAACCACCTCCACGCTCGCTCATGACAGGGGGATGAAATGTCCATGGTGTCCAATCACAGAACACGGTCGACCCGGACAACATCGGACATTCAGCGCAGTCCTCAAAGCTAGCGCCGGCGGGCGGCCGTGTCGTGTCCAGCGGACCAGCTGGTGCCCTCCCGCCGCGAAGAGTAGCACCCAGGGGGGCGGGTGTGCTGGGGGGGTTTCAACTTTTCAAAAAGACCCATGGCCGCTGTCACTGTCACCCGCATGCCGCACCAGAGAGGCCCCCCCTCGGCCGTGTTTGACGCCCCTCTTGGCGCTTGGCCTGACGGCGCCTGAAACCTGGGAGAATGCAACTGCGCTGGAGCTGCTGTCCTGTACGCAGGACGTACGGAGTACGGATAGGCAAGTTTGCTGTGCTTCTCCCACCATCTTTGGGCCCAACATCTGCGTCCGCCGGGTCGGGGCTTTTTTGTTGCTGTTAGACAGCACCCGCCTCGTCTCCACTTGGGCGCCGCGAGAACGGGGTAGACAGGGCTCAGGTTGAGGATTGAGCTCGCGTGGGAAACTCGCGAAGGGGGACTTTAGTTAGTTCCCTGTCGGAGGTTTAGAAACATTGCCTGTCTTTTTTTGATTGTTCGCCCCGACTGGTGTCGCACCAGGACAGGTCCAACTCTCACGATCATCACCGCATCTGGTCCCTCTTGATCGGGGTATTGAGGCCGCCGCGGCCAGACTGTGTTCTTCATCGAGCACGGTGGCGTGCATTAACACAAAAACCAAGGAAAACGGAAAGTCAGCAACTGGTGCCGAGAGATTTCCTACCTCATCTTCGTCACCACGAACACGGCCCGGCCGGAGACGAGTCGCGATCACCGCCAGGATACCAACCAGCCGTCTTGTCAATCAGGTCAACTCTTGCCGACACCGGGTGGCGCACCCAATTATGAGAAAGGTCGCAAGACTCGTCAGGACCAAGAACCAGCGAAATCTCCGTTCGCCGGCCAGCTGTTTGGTTCGTATCTGGGGTAACATAACGGGGGGCCCTTGGGTCTTCTCGTCCGGTTTGTGGTTCACTGAGGATGATGGATGCCCGTGGGCCGCCCACCAAGGGGTCGTCGATGAAACTGGAAATGCATGGGCGCCCTGCGCGCATCCCTTTTGTCTTTTGCGATTCGTCTCCTGACGATGACGTTTGGATCTCTTGTTCTTTTTCTCTCGTGTCTGGTGAAGTCTTGGTATTTCTATTAATATGGCCGAATTGTCCTTCTCCGAGCGCGTGGCGTTCTTCGACGTCGTCCTCGGTTGGACTAACCTTCTCGGCTGCCATGCCCTCCGAATGCCATGCCCAATGCTCTCAAAATGCGTGATGACTGAATGATCTGCATCGCCTGGACGATGGATGGAATGCGCATGAGAATCATCTCGCTCCGATGATTGCACGATTGCAAGCGATCGATACACAATTTCGCCAACGAAGTTATGTTGAGTTGAGCTTGTCGATAGCTGTGATGCCTGGTGATATCGCCGATGACGGCTGAAGCAACGACGCGGCCGCTCGTGACCCTCCTTTGCTACAGCGTAGACCTCTCTCTAATCTTGAAGTCATAACCATGCATCGGGCCAATCGCCCAATCAGTATGTAAAAAACACTTTTGACCCGGTGAATCATCACGGCCAGTCCAACCAGAGTTCTTGCAGTCCTTGAGGCTCTGTGAATACGGGGGCGGTGGGATGCCGGTCGCAACAATTCGTCCCTCCACCAGGCCCTGTAGCGAATGACACGGCCTCTTGGCGTTGGTGTCAGCGACGGCCACTTACAACGGCCATGCAAACCCACCGAATTACTCTTCTCAATCGGTAGGTAATTCCAGGTTCGTGATGCCCATTTTGAGCAGAATGGCGTGTAACTACCGCATCTCCGGATGCTGTCCGAGCCTGTTGCTTCAAGTTACTCAGTGATTGCCTTTTCCAGCTGGGCGGATTCTCCATCCTTGAATTGCTTGGCTAGCTTTGCATGTTGGCTGATGCAGGCACCTTACCTTTGTCGACTAAAATTCTCATTAGGCCTGACTGTATTCATTTCCGATCGAATGACCTCCAATTATCAAGCCACTTTTTCCAATTTTCGAATGGCGTACCTCAAACAACGTAAAGTCATCGTCACAGGTGCGATGGATCTACTGTTTTGATACACCCCTTCACCAGTAGGCGGCTTTACCAGCGCCTATCGATTGAGGTTAAAAAAAAAAGGCATCTTCCTTAGTGTAAGCACTCGGTCGATATGACCAAACACGCTTCACTTGCTATTGGCATAAGCCCTCATATTGCTAAACAATTTGCATCCTCTTCGCACGTCGTTCCTGAAGGGCCTCGCAGGCTCCAGGGAGACGCCCCTGGCACTCCCACAGATTGCGTTAGACCAGGTGGACTGGACCAAACGCTGAGGGAAGGCAGTGGTAAGTCTGGTTTTATGATGGGTGGTCTCATGCATGCCATCTTGCGGTGAAGAAAATACTTCTCTCCTCAGCAGATGCTGTACTTGGTGAACAGATACGCGTTTCCCCGGGCTGTAATCTTCGTCATACCAATGACCAACCATTCAGGTACGAGCGCTGAGCCATCTGCGCACTACCTGCGATCAATGACCAATAGATCAAGTCGTATCTTTGATGAACGACATGTGCCGATGCGGACACCCCAAGGGCTCAAACCCCTTCTTTCCAATCACATCATCGGCATCTCACGTTGTCAATCAAGTTTTCCAATCTAACAGGATCTCAGGAAACCCTCAAGGTACCCAGGGTCCTACTGCCGTTACTCCCTGCTTCCCTGGAAACTTTCCCGATTCGGGGAGGGCGTTCCTGGGAGAACGGCCCCGGTGGATGTCCCTTCGCCCAATCACAGCAGCCCCGATTCCTGATGACCGCCCCGGACTCAAGCCAGCCAATCCCGTGTTGCAGCCCCCCGCGGTCATATCGCCCAACACCCGGATGGCCCGACTTACACGACGCATTGCTCGAGACACCTTGATGGACGCTGGTATCTCGTGGGAAAGATGATCAGATATCAGTCAAGTCGGGAAATTGTTAGTAGGGATGATATAAATATGTTGAATTTGGGTGAGGTAGGATTGGCTTCCCTTTTTCAACAGTCAAATCATATTTTCCTAGTCTACTTACGCACAAGTTTACACATTCAACATGGGCAAGAGACTTTCCACATCTTCCACAAAACCCAAGTCGGGTGGCGTCGTGGTCCAGGGGACAGTTACCCCGAAAACCAACGGCGACGCCTCCGTTGCGCCCAAGCTCACACGTGCCGACTCAGGTGTCGATGTATCAAAGGCCGGCCAGGGCAAGCCTCTACCAGTCACTCTCCTGTCTGGCTTTCTGGTATGACCATTCATAACACAACTTTCACTCAGAGGCATCAAAATCTAACACCACTTCAGGGCAGCGGAAAGACAACTCTCCTCCAACACCTCCTGAAGAGCGACCACGGCCTTCGCATCGCAGTCATCGTCAACGACATCGGCGCGTTAGTCCCTCATCTCTTCCCTCCTCATCTTCTAGCATCTCTCTAACATTTTTCTCCCGTCCAGTGTAAACGTCGACGCATCCCTGATCAAAAAGAGCCACAAGATTACAAAGACAGAAGAGAAAGTCATCGCTCTGCAGAACGGCTGCATCTGCTGCACGCTGCGCGGCGATCTCCTGGAGGAACTCGTCCACCTCGCCGAGCTCCACGAGTTCGACTACGTCGTCATCGAGAGCAGCGGCATCAGCGAGCCGGAGCAGGTCGCCGAGACCTTCGATGCGCGTCTGGCCGAGCAGATGCAGGCCATGGGCGAAGGGCCCGAGGGGCTTGACGAGGACACGCTGAAACTTCTTAAGCGGTTGTGAGTTTCGCCTTCCTCTGGATACAGCTACGGTACGGTTTGACTGATACTGTATTGTGCAGGGCTGACGCCGGCGGCGTCGACAAGTTCGCCCGCCTGGACACCACCGTCACCGTCATCGACGCATTTACGATCTTCAACGACTTCCACACGAGCGACCTGCTCTCCTCAAGACGAGACGACGTCGTTCCCGAGGATGAGCGGACCGTGTCGGATCTCATGGTAGACCAGATCGAGTTCGCCGACGTGATTGTCCTGAACAAAGTGAACATGGTAAGCCAGTGCTTGCGATCTTACGGTGTAGACGATGCTAATCACGCACGACGTATTGCAGGTTACGAAGACCGATCTCGCCCGCGTTCTCGACCTGATCAAGAAGCTCAACCCGAGAGCAAAGGTCCTCGAGGCCAACTACGGCAAGATCGACGTCAAGGAGATTGTCAACACGAACACCTTTGACCTCAAGGTCGCCCAGTCCGGCGTGGGCTGGCTGCAGGACCTGCATGCCATGACAGTCCGCGAAGTCAGTCTTCACTCCAACCCAAACAAAGCCATTTAACAAGCACGTTTCTAACTTACATCATCGACACATCAGGTCAACGGTCGCAAGAAGGTCACACCCAAGCCGGAGACCGAAGAATACAACGTCCGCAACTTCATCTACACAAGGACACGCCCCTTCAACCCTCGCAGGCTGTGGTCCCTCCTCTACGACAAGTTCATCCTCCAGATGGAAGCGCCCGAAGGCGACGAGGACGAGATGGACGAGGATGAAGACGACGCCGACATGTGCGACGTCGAAAAGGAAGACGAGGAGTGGGAGGACGACGAGTCCGAAAAGGACGATGACGATGACGAGGACGCCGACATGGAAGACCCCCTCGAGCCGCCACCAAACGACGTCATCCTCGCCAACAAAACCGCCCACCCGCTCTTCAACCGGCTCTTCCGCTCCAAGGGCGAGTTCTTCCTCGCGACGCGGCCGCACAGGGCGGGCGACTGGTCGCAGGCGGGGGCGATGCTGACCATGACCGGCGGCCGGCCGTGGTTCTGCACGCTGGCGCCGGAGGACTACATGACGGGCGACCCGGAGGTGGACGCCCTGGTGCAGCACGACATCAAGAAGGGCGGGGAGTGGGGAGACCGCCGGCAGGAGTTGGTGTTCATCGGGGAAAACCTGGACATCAAGGGGCTGGAGGCGGCACTGGACGGGTGTCTGCTTGATGACGAGGAGTGGAAGAAATGGCAGAAGGTGATGAGGAATAAGAAGTGGGACGGTGAGAAGAAGCTGGATAAGCTGCATGATATGTTTGATGATGGGTTCCCTGACTGGGCGGATGATGAAGAGGACCACGAGGGACATGACCACGCATAGTTAAAGGGGGTAGACAAGTTTACAAAAGAGTATACAAAAGCTACAAAGCATGAAATGAAGTGATTTACACACCACATCAAGGAATGCGTCAACTTGATTTATGTCAGATATTTTCTGTGCCTCAACTACCTGAATGGTGTATGAAAAGACACAGTATGCCCAAAGCTCAAATGCTTCCACATGAGCCCTCGAATTGACTCAGATGCATAAATTGCTCTTCGTGACGTTGTCCCACACTCTCATTGTCAAACTCAAAGTATTAGTCATTAATAGAGGTTTAAGCAAAATAGGTAGGAGGCAGAAAGATCACATCAAATGGAAACAGCAAGCAGCATTTTGGGAATGATCTCATATATCAAACATGAGGACGCCTCGGCACAAAGGATCGTCCGATATCTAATCGCATTTACATCCAGTGTCTTAAAGTCATACTTATGTACAAGAAATGATGGGTGTGAGCAAGCAGACGCCCAAGTGGGCGCCTCAAGCTCCTTTGCTTATCAACGCAACTGCCTCATCCAACTTTTGTCTATCCACATCCTCCTCCTCCTCCGTCTCAGTCCCGAAGGGTAGAGACGCTTAGTAGGCGGCGCGGGCAAGGTGGCGGCGCATGGAGCGGGCACGGCGGCGAGCAGCGGACTTCTCGCAGTCGTCGGAGGCGCCGCCGGTGGGCGCGGCGCTGGGCTGGGCGGCGGCCGTGGGGATGGTGGTGCTGTTGCCGCCGTTGTAGTCGGGGATGCCGGCGGAGGGGGCAGCGGAGGAAGAGGGGGAGGTGGGGGTGGAGGGGGACGGGGTGGTGGCGCCCTCGGAGCCGGTGCAGTCGCCGTCGGAGGTCTGGCCGAGGAGGTTGGCGGTGTGGTCCTCGCAGGCGTTGGGCCAGGTGACGGGGCCGGGGGCGGTGTAGTTCTTGGGGGCGGGGTAGTAGATGTTGATCAGGACGCCGGGCTCGTTGCCGGTGTAGCCGCCGGGGAACTTGATGGTGGGCGCGGGGGTCTCAGTGCCGGTGCCGGTGACGGTGACCTGGGCGCAGGCGATGTAGAACTGGGCGCCTCCGGCGGTGCCGGCTCCGTGGAGACCGATGTGCTCGGCGCGGATGAGGTAGTCTCCGGAGGGGGTCTCCTTGGGGACGGTGAAGGTGAAGTTGTGGATGCCGGCGTTGTTCATGAAGGAAGCCCACTGGAGACCGGCGTCGGTGATGTCGGAGGTGGTCAGCTCGTAGACCTTGAACCAGTCGCCGTCGCCCTTGTACTCGGCGGCGGAGGAGGGGGCCTTGGACATGTAGACCTGGAGGGGGCCGGGGTGGCCCATGTCGTTCTCGACGATGAAGCCGACCTCGTCGCCGGCGTTGATGGCCTTGGTCTTGGTCTTGGCGAGGACGTCGTCGTCGTTGCCGCCCTTGTTGCAGACAAAGTCCTCGGAGGCGACGTCGGTGACGGGGGAGTTGGAGTTCTTGGCCTCACGGACGAACTCGTAGCGCTCGGTCTGCTCGCCGTTGACGATCAGGGTGGGGAAGACGTAGTGGGCGGCGGCCTGGGACACGAGGGCCGCGGCGGCGAGGACTCCGGAGGTACGCATTTTGATCGGTGTGTTTGGGGGTTTTGTTGTGTTGGTAAGGAGAGTTTGGTGGTGAAGAAAGATTGGACGGGAAGAAAATGAATGTTTTGATTTTCCACCAGGGAAGTAAAGAATGAATGGTTTTCAAAGAAAGAAAGTGGTTTGTACAATGACAAAAGACACAGCGATGGATGGTTGAGAACGAAGAAACAAGAGAAGGTTTGGAACAGGATGGTGAAGAAGAGGTTGTCTTATATCTCGAGCCAACTCAGTCACACCCCGGGGCCCGTTGTCCATCAACCGCTCATGGTAACCCATGTATACGAACCTGACGAGAATTCTCCAGCCCCAGCTCCCTGTTCATTTGGCTTCCTCATTCTGGGCATCGTGGGCCGTTGGCGCGAAAGGGGGGGGAGGCGGTTCGCTCATGGCGTCTGTGTCTGCAGCCAGGGGGCCCAAAAGAAGCTGACTTGGACGACCAGAATCGACAGAGCGAGGTTCGTTTGAAACATTGGAGCGACCCATACGCAGGATCCAATTCCACCAAACACGGTCCTCGCCGCCGGGGATGGGTCCCTGATCGGGTCACAACTAAAGTATGGTTGACGACATCGACCCCTGGAGGTGCCGCCCACGTTGGGGAGGGGGCCATCACGGTCAAAGATGTGCTCGCCAAGCTGGGCTCATGCGCCGATTCCCATATCATCCTGTTCATCTAAAGTTCTGCTTCGAGAGACGCTCGCGTAGCGACCTCCCCTGCAGAACCACAGCTCCCCAGCGGCGAGAGCCTGGCCTCGGCGCCCCGAATCGGTCGCTCATAGATTGCCCTACATCCACTCGACGACCTCTTTCGAGTTTAGCCGCTGGGCGGATTCCCTCTGCCTGCATGCCCGTCAAGGCTTGTCGTGTTTGAGCGTTGTTGGCCAATGTCAATTTCGGGCGACAAGCCGAGTTTGCTTGTCAATCCCCGGCGCCAGTGATCTGGGCCAAGCGTAGAGAGAAAAAAAATTGATATATGGCTTTGGGGCCTGTCAATATTGGTTTGCCGTTCACGGTTCATCTGAACATTTGAAAGACAACCTTCCTTCGTGAAGAATCATCGCCAAGAGACATGTTTCCCCAGATCCAATATGTGTAACTTTCGTCTGAAGAAGATCGCGCCGTGGCAGTGATGCGCTGAACTCTGCCATGGTACCTGATCGACGCGCCCGTGGTGGCATTCACCTGAAACATGGGTCAAGCAGGGGGGGTTCTGCGATGAAAAAAGCGCTGGCTGTTGTTCCCTGCCGCAGATCACTTTACACGGGACAAAATTCCCATCAGAAAAAAAAAGGGAGTCCACAGCTGTGCCGTGCCCACTGTTGCAACACTGCTGCCCACCCGCCATCAATCACAGCGCTTGGCAATCTGTGAAGTTCGGTATCATCCAGAACGTCACACTCAGTAGGCCCATTTGCGAATTTCTCGGCTGTAACAGCCGAGACTTTTCTGCACCTGGATGGCTTGCAATTGAATTGATGCTTCTACGTTGCGCGAAAACGACGTGACGGCCATAGATTCGACCAGCATGGCGCCTGGTTGGAGGCATTATGTCAGCCCTGTCCAAGACCGACCCGGCGCTTCGCATTTAGAGTGAAAATAAAGAAAATAAAGTGCAGATGCTAAGTGCCGCCCATCCGAATTATCATAACAGTCTTCGGTAAGAGCTGGGTCAGCCAGCCGTCCGGTGCTCCCCATCCCACGTTGATAGGCAACATGCCTGTCACATCCCGCTAGGGGGCCTTAGTCAGACTTGGTTCAAGCAACGCCGTCTCCTTTTCCCCCCCGCCCCTATCACGAAGGCGGGTTTGAGAAAAACAACGTTGGTCCCATCCGCAATCATCGCTAATATCGGACTCCATGGGTGCAAGGAAGAGCCGATGGGATGACCGACCGTGAGGAAAGATTCCGTCGAGCATAACTCCAATTTTCCCGAGGGTTCCGTCGCAACTTTACCGTCATACGTACTAAGTACGCTCAGCAACCGACAGCGCCCCAGTGTTTAAAAGCTCTGCCGGAACCCACCGATCCTGTCCATTTGTCTGCTCCGGGTCCTTCGCATCGTCGACCCGAAGACAGTAATGATATGCTTATCGTGGGATGCGATTCATTTCAATACAGAGGTAAGGTCATGTGGTTTCGGGGCTGTGGTCAGGTTGACGAGGCTGTGAAGAAGAACTTGACCGCTCGTCTTCCCCTCGTCTACTCGCGTCAAGTTCCCCTCTCTGTCGGGACAATTGAACAGTTGACCGGATGCATTGTGAGAAAATTGCCTGTCGAGCTGGGTGCTGTTCTACTGGAGTGCAGTCAAGACAAAATTAGCTAGAAAGTTAAGCATCTTTTCAAGCCCACTTCGTGTCCTGTCTGGAGTTCCTGAAGAAATCGACAGGATACGCTTAATCGGAAATCGGAACACCAAGCGAGTATCGGCTCCGCAGCGGAGCCGGTATCGATGGCGTTGGATTTCGGGAACACGGAACGGGTGGTGAAGATGACGCAGAGTCACTCATTTGGCCCGTTGTGGCTAGTGTGACGGGTGTATCTCTGGATCGCCTGTCAAACTGCACCATTCACAAGATCTACTCTCTGCAAAATACTACTCCATGGATGAAAATGGACAATATCGTGATAAGTCTATTCTACTGGCTGTCTGGGTATCGTGTATGCTAGACAAAAACCAAAACCAAATTCCCAAATGGACTACGACGCCTCATCAGTCTTCCGTGCCTCCATAGGTGTGCAACTTGCCCCTCCGTCATAACGGCCGTGTCGATATGGATGCATCCTCCTCAACTCGCAATATACCCGCTGGAAATTGAATATTCATGCTCGGACGAAGCGATACCCCTCGCTCTACTCGTGATCCTTGTCTCCTCCCGCGGCCTGCGGTTGTTGAGCCTTCTCAGCCTCAGCTTCCTTATCTCCTCCCAGTTTGTACCACGGCCCATGTATCGCGCCAGCGCCGACGCCGACCAAGGCCCCGATTGCCGTCGTTGGAATGGCCGCGACGCCGCCAACGACCCCAGTCACGACGGTTCCCAAGCCGGCACCCAGCCCGGCGCCCACTGTGGCACCGATGCCTGCGCCACCCAAGCCACCCTGCCAGATGCCGCTCTGCAGTCTTTGCGCGTCCCGCGAGAGCGCCTTGGCTTTGTGGTCGTGCTCGGACGCCTCCGCTAGTACCTTGTTCTTCTCCTCGGGGTCTTCGACCGCATCGCTTCGTTGGCGGGCCTCGTTGGCGGCTTCGGCCTCCTGTTGTGCCTTGTCGAGCTTCTCTGTGGCTTGTGCAAGGATCTTGTCCTTGCGGCTTTGCTTCTCTTCTGGAGTTGGCGAGGACATCGGATAAGAGGGGGGATGGGATGGCGCTGGAATGTGGATTTGCTGGGACGGATGTAGAAATTTCAGATGTTCGTCTGATCAAGAATAGCTCCGTGATATTTGGTATATCTTTCTGAATATCAAAAGAGGAGCTTGCGTTGTTTTAGAAGTCTCTGGTATCTTTAAGGTTTTAGCCACATTGACACCTGATCACTGACATCACTCGCTTATTAGTGTCTCTTGCCCACCTATGATGTGGCTATGATCCGCCACACAATGATGCCTGTCTATTCTCTTAAATGCATATACAATCTCATAATACATCTAACGACTACTAGTTCATTCGCTCGGTATGTAACTAACTGGGCATAAGCAAGTCTCTTACTATCTGCGAATATTGATGATGTTGCATCCCAATCTGATAAATGACCGTGTTTGTGCGAAGACACTTTCGGTTTCGACTCAATAAGGAATCAAGATTGAAACCCATGAGTAGAGACAAGTTGGGCGTTCACATGTCTAAGGTAGGTATCGAGACCTCCTTCGACGCCAGTCATGAGGAGCTTGATTGACATGATAAGAGCGCTAAAGTGCGACCTTTGGTGATCTGGCTTTGGAGTGGAAATCTTCTAACTGCGAGACACTTTACCAGAGAGCTCAGTCTCGTCAAAATGTCATATTCAGGAGAATGATCCGATAAAGCGCTTCTCACACCAACACAGTTTTGCAATCGATGGCCAATTGCCAAGACTACGCAGGCATCGTCTCGCCGTGAAAGACCAGCGCCTTTCGTACATAGGCTGTGCCCTCACTTTGCAGCACAAATGCAAAAGAATAAGCTTGTCTACTTCGGCAAGACCTTTCCCGACAACATCTTCTCAGCTATGTCGTGTAACACGTCTTGTGCTTATCTGCGGCTTAGACACTCGACACGCATGATGGTGCTTTACATTTTCAGCTCATTGGGCGTGATTGTTAGTAACACCTCACAGCTGAGAATGTCTGCCTGAATGACTGCTGTGTTGGCCGTGCATATACATACTGACCTCTCGAGATCCAGTCGGCTCGCTCACACGAGGATGGGTAGGTAATGTCATTGGTTCTGGAGTTGACTACATTTACCTCAATGCAACACCCCCTCGCATATATAGGTAACATGCCACAAGCACGCCCTGCAGGTATGTCCAGACAAATTGTGTCCTGACAAAACAATGAGAATGGCCGAAGTCGTGGGCTTAGTAACCGCCATAGGCGTCATTCTTACATCCGGGTTCCAGGTCGCGACCGCGATTTCGACCATCGTTGATGACCTGGGAGCAGCTGCGTTACAAGTTAAAGCAATAGCAGCCGAGACGAGAGCGCTACTGTTGATTCTTCGCCAGCTCAGCAAACGTCTGACCAAAGCCGATCGCATCACAGCCGAGGTCACATTGATCATCAATGATATCGTCGCTTTATGCAAGAAGCATATCGATGATATAAACAGAATCCTAGTGCCGCTACTGACAAAAGAATCCGACGAAATGTTGCTGAAACAGAGATTACGCTGGCTTTTCGCGAAGTCGAAAGTCTCAATAAAGAAGGCATCGCTGGACTCACTAAGATCAATTCTGACGCTCTTCATGCAAATACTTGATCTACTAGAAGAAGATCACGTTGAGTAAGTCAATATCTTAGAGTTATTGAACGAGAAGCTGTGCTCACGGACACAAAGGGATTACATGCAGGCTGAGATTCAACAGAGAATCTCAGAGTCTCAAAATATCAAAAAGACGTTCATCGACGCCGAGAGAACAGACCAAGCCTTAGAGAAAGCTTGCCAGGCGTCTGACACCCTATCGCCGATGAGAACGATCGAACATTCTGGATCTGAGACGGAATGTCTGTCGGAGACGATTTGCAACGCCTCGAAGACAGTTGAAGAATATGGAGTCGAGAACCTCATATCGGTTGATGACATCGCGGTGACAACTCAGTACCATCAAGTCGGAGACAACAATCTCCGTGACGATGGCTTGAATATTGTGACGAGCAACCAATCGCAGCTGGATCAGATAAACTCGACGATCGATCTCTTCGACAACCTTTCCGACGAACAATTCATGACTATAGCTGATCATATGCGCCTACAACAAGCCGTATCCAAGTTCGCTCTGGTGGTCATTCATGGGGAATATTGCGATGCCACACCTTTCCCAGCCGCAGAGAACAACTCCAATGTTGCGCATTCAGAAGGGATCGACCCTGCGGCAGAGACCAGTGGCTCTACGTGGCTGGAAAACCCAGCCGCCGCTGAGGCCAGTTTCAGAATGAGGGTAGAGCCCAAATCGACAGTATCTCCACCTGGCAATTTTTCTGGCGCACGAGCAACGCTAGATTCAAGCAAGCTGGATCAGAAGGCATCTCAAGAACCGTACGAGACCACAGCTGGTCATCCTAATATGTATGGTAATCATTACTGGGAACCCAGATATGCAGGGTACGCGTCTCCGTCCGCAGGCACCCCTTCCGGTAACTTTGGCTACAGCCCGCAACCCGATCTTTTCCATCGTCCCACCAGGTCGACTGTGACGCCTTATGAACTACAGTCTCCCATTCATGACTTGGAAAAGATCAAATTACAAGAGGAATTGGCAGTTTTCCGCGGCGAACAGGCAAGAAAAGAAGAAGAGGAGAAGATCGGACAAGAAGACGCGAAAACTGAGTATATTACTAAGATTGAGCATGAACTATTCCAATTCAAAGCTGAGGCGGCCGCCAGACCAAAGTTGGAAGCAGAGGCGAGGGCGAAAGAAGAGCGTGAGCGATTTGAGATTGAATGGAAGATTCAAATGGAAAAAGACATCAGGGAAAAGATTGAGACAGAACGAAAGGATGATAAAAAAACAAAGAGACAAAGCGGTTTGCGTAAACTTTTCAATCGCCAGGAGTTAGACTAATTAGGAGCCAGACCAGAGTAAAGCCAGAAAAGAGCACACAGGCTTTCCCACTGAAACGGCAGTCAGGTATGCACTTGCTTTTCTAACATCTTTACTTGTGTGTTGCGTTAGTCCCCCGGACCGAAGCTCTTAACCAAGTCTTGGTAGACGTGAAAGCAACAGCCGGAAAATCTCATGTTTAATTTGCTCCAGCAAGTTTGACTGGATCCTTTGATGCATTATGCCTGAGGTGGGCCTCGGGGCCGATAGGTGCTCCCGCTGTGGGACCAAGACCGGATCCACTAACCGACACCGCCGTCAGTTCTACCCGTAATTCCATCAAGTCATTAAGCAGTAGCAAAATGCTTAGACGAAGTTTTCTCAGCGAATAGACATGAACCCTCCGCATTTCAGCACCAGCCCCTTGGCATCGCAACTGACAACTGTTGTTTGCAACATCCTTTTGACTGTGGGTCTCCCAGGAAGGGCTATGTGAACATGATCTACAAGACTAACCTGCGGTCTGGTTGGCCAAGTCCCTAACTAAGACAACTCCAACTGAGTGAGACTGACTTCCTTTAACCCGACAAACTTTGCCAGTGTGATACTCGAGAATTGGGCCGTGAGGATTTCGTAGATACGGAAATAGCGCCCGGAAACAGACTATGTCGGGCTTTTTCCTTTTCCCCGGATTTTGTTAATGCACATCGCCCCCGCATTCACCCCCACCGGTGCTGACACGATGGTGGCATCAGCACCCTCTTCTGTATCTCGTTGGAAATCTGGTCAACTTCTACGAAGTTACGTCCGGGTCCAAATGACTCCTGGGTTAAGAAGCAGATCTCGCTCAACATGCCAGATTCAAGATGAAGGTAACCCAACATTGCCAGCCTCGGAAAAATCTCCAAGAAGCAGCTCAGCCCAAGCAGGCTGGCTCCCTTGCCTGACCCCGCGAATTCAAGTGCGGAGAAGCCAGGCAACCTGGAAACTAGCAGCGTGCCACCCGCCGCCCTGCGTTAATGCACCCGCCCCCCAATCTGGGGTAATTCGAGCCGCCAGCGGGTCCCCCGAGCTGCCCGTATCAAGGCATACTTCAGAGCTATTCGAGCATGACGCATCCCTTCCGCCTAGGCGTCTCCAACGCGGTTGCTTCTTTGATTTGCCCGGGACATTCCCCGTGAGACCCGCGTTTGTGGTTTTGGAACCCCCGCGCGCGCATCCGCCCAGGCGGAGGGCAGCTGCTTGCGCACTATCGACTGCAGCTGAGAGACAGGTTGAGACAGAACCCTGCGCGGGGGGAGACAGACAGGCAGCTCTGGTTCCAACCTTGGTAGCTCCGTGGCCAACGAACTCCACAGATTGGCGAAACTTGTTGAGCCGGGCAGGGCGGACACCCGCATCCTCTGAATTCGCACACATAATCGCTTGTCTACGGGCGTACAGCAGCAGCACTGAGGCCGATCTATCCCCGGACGAACCCCTCATCCTACGTGTCGCGATGAACCCCGTCAGGTGATGTCACGACTCAGCCTCCGGCGCGGAGCAACGGAAAGCTCTCTCCTTCGTGAGGGGTAGCATTGTTCATAAATGTTGCTTCTGGGCCTCCGTGGTTCACGATAGCTTCGCCTATTACAAGCCTGGACTACTATACTACTCTTCGTTCGCACGACTAGATCGTCATATCCGCGAATACTGCACGCACACACCATGGCTGGAGCATTTCCTCACAATGATCGGATCGAGCCCGGCTCGGTAAACCTTCCTGCCCGCCCGTATCCCCCATCAGTTCGCTCGACATCGGTTGATGCGGGGAAGGTGGCGGCGGACACCATCAACGCCTTCAACGCCGCACTGCGATCCAAGAACTACAAGGCGCTCACGGACCTGTTTGTCTCGGACGGCTACTGGCGCGACCACCTCTGTCTATCTTGGGACCTGCGAACTCTCAAGGGGAGGGAAAAGATTGAGAAGCTCTTGAGCGATCGGTGCCGTCTGACCGAGGTTGCCGTCGACAAATCCACCGAATACCGAGCCCCTCACCTGGCTGCCCTCGACGCCCACGGCAAGGTCCAATGCCTGCAGTTCTTCATCAACGTCAACACCCAAGTAGGCCCCGGCCAGGGTGTTGTCCGCATGATTGAGTCTGACGGCAAGTGGGAGATCCTCAGCTTCTTCACTGCCCTCCGGGAGATTAAGGGCCACGAAGAGCCTCTTCGACACCGCCGTGAGAAGGGCGTCGAACATGTCGGTATCCGAGACGGAAAGAACTGGAAAGAAAAGAGAGAAGATACGGTCAACTACACCGATACTGAGCCCACGGTTGTCATAATTGGTGAGTAGGCCGGCACTTCTTTCGCGGGGATGAGATTGCTCACATACACCAACAGGTGGAGGTCAAGCTGGGTTGACTGTTGCTGCTCGGTTGAAGATGCTCAACGTGAATGCATTGGTGGTAGATAAGCACGGTCGGGTTGGCGATAGCTGGCGCAAGAGGTATGAGTGTCGTCGCATCGCGACCGAATTTCGCTGACCTTTCGTCGATTACAGATACCATCAGCTTGTTCTGCACGACCCCGTCTGGTACGACCACCTGCCGTATATTAGCTTCCCAGCAAACTGGCCCATCTTCACGCCGAAAGATAAGATTGCCGAGTTCTTCGAGTCCTACGCAAACCTTCTTGAACTGAACGTGTGGACCTCGACGACAATGACCAAGTCATCATGGGATGACTCCAAGAGACAGTGGACTCTGAACCTTGACCGCCAAAAGGCAGATGGCACGAAAGAGACTCGAGTCCTACACCCGAGACACGTCATTCAAGCAACGGGTCACTCTGGGAAGATGTTCTTCCCCGACATCAAGGGGATGAGCAACTTCAAGGGCGACCGGCTGTGCCACAGCTCTCAGTTCTCCGGTGCGAAGCCCAACTCTAAGGGCAAGAAGGCCGTGGTCGTGGGATCGTGCAACTCGGGCCACGACATCGCCCAGGACTTCTACGAGAATGGATATGACGTGACCATGGTGCAGCGCAGCTCGACCTGTGTCGTCTCTTCAGCCTCAATCACAGAGATCGGTCTCAAGGGCCTCTACGACGAGGACTCACCACCAGTCGACGACGCAGACCTCTGGCTGTGGAGTCTACCGGCCGAGCTATTCAAGTCTCTCCAGATCGGAACGACAGAGCTGCAAAACGCGAACGATGCCAAGCTCCTCCAGGGCCTGCAGAAGGTCGGCTTCCAGCTCGACATGGGCCCCGGAGGCGGGGGCTTCTTCGTGAAGTACTTCCAGCGGGGCGGTGGGTATTACATCGACGTCGGGTGCAGCCAGCTCATCATCGACGGCGAGATCAAGATCAAGCAGGGGCAGGAGATCACGGAGGTTCTCCCTCGCGGGCTCCGGTTCGCCGACGGCTCCGAGCTCGAGGCGGACGAGATCGTCTTCGCGACCGGGTACCAGAACATGAGGACCGAGGCGCGCAACATCTTTGGCGACGAGGTCGCCGACCGGATCGGTGACGTCTGGGGCTTCGACGAGGAGGGGGAGTTCAGGACCATGTGGCGGCGGAGCGGGCACCCCGGATTCTGGTTCATGGGTGGCAACCTCGCCATCTGCCGGTACTTTTCTAAGATTCTCGCATTGCAGATCAAGGCCGTTGAAGAGGGCATCGACCAGGCTGGGCAGCCCGAACCTTCGCCCAGGCTCTAGGTTTTGATACCCGATGGAGTTTTGAGCAGGGTGTTGTGATTAGATGCGGGCGCAGAAGATGTAATTATTCCCTGTCAGACAGATTCGATGGACGTTTTTCTCATCACTCACATCACTCACATGACCACTAGCTATCTGTCGGTGAGCCATCTTGCGGGACCTTGAACCATCTCAACCCCTCAGTGCAGGCTCGGATCTACGGCGGGAATGACGACCTGAAATGAGTTCCCGCTCTTCGTGCTAGACATGCCCACAGACACGTGAATTTCTGCACCCAATTCGCGATTCCACGTCGCCATCACCAAGTGGACACCACAGGGGCCGCATCGTCAACTCGGGAAACTGATCAGCGCTGAAGGACGAATCGGGCCAAGTGAAGACACGGCGAAATTGCACAACTCTCACAGAAAACCCTCTTTGGTCGAGCAACGCAGAGCTTAAGACCCAGCCTTATGCCCATCTGTTGATCGCGTCCCTGGCCGATGTAACGTGAGCGTCTCACGTCCACTCATTCCGATCGCCGGCACGGTGCCCTCGTGGCCCTCACAACAGGCCTGACTGCCACCCACAAGGTTCTCCATCCTCCAACACACTCTGTTTTTTCTTTGCAAACCCGGGAATACCGGCGGCCTGAAAGGGGTCTTTTAACCTCTGTGGATCTGTATCAATTGCGCAGGCAGGCTTGGGCTATTTTGCCCTGTTCGCTGTGAGTGATTCCATTCCATCGGCATCTACCGGCCGATTTCCTATCCACTCCCCTGCGGGCAGAAGATTTTCGTCGCAATGCCGATCACTAGGAGAATATTGGAAACTATTGAAGCTTCTAAGGATTTAGTTCTATCTCTTTCTCTCTCCTCGGGCCTGCGAAGTTTGGTTCTCTCCGGTGAATTCAATGGGGTTTTTTGCATCATCAGGAAGCCTGCGGTGGTTCCCAGGTGGGCTGATCGTCACTGTCAGTTGACGTTTAGCGGCTGAGATCATCGACTCTTTTCGCACTGACAACGCCACAAATCTGTTCTCACCGCGCCGGCTCGTTCGTCGGCTCGCCGGAGCACCGGAAGCTACCTCAGGCATTTCGAGGAACAAAAGAAACTCCTCCAAGCGCACGTTCTTCTTCAGCCGTTGGAACTAAATTGAATCCCAATGGGCAGCCGGTTTTCAGGAGCATCGGAACAGTGGGCCGTGTTCCAACACGAGGCAATAAGCCGCTGGGAGAATAAAGAAAAAAAAGCAATGTTGAGTGGTTCACGTCAGTCGCGCAATGTCTCTTAACGAGAGGTTTTCCAGAAGGAGAGAATAGAGCGAACCGCACCGCCGTGCATATGCGCCGCGAAACAAGGATCGGAATCCGCGCAGATTCTGCGACGCGGGACCATATCCATAGTAAGCACCTCCACCTCCACCACCCACCACCTCACACGCCGAGGTCGCACCGCCCGGTGATGTTCCTCGGAATCTGTGGCCCTCATCACGTCACTTGCAGAAGAGCTCCCACAACCCGGCAGGGTTTGTTGGCAAATTTCCCAACTCAGCCGGTAACTCAGAAGTCCGTCCGACATGAAGAAGAAAAACCTAAAATGAGTTTCTACTCTGGCGACCGTTGCGTTGACACAGGGTCCCGAGATTCAGGCCCTCGCACCTGCTTCGAACATGATTGGAGACCCCATCAACACGCTACGCAAGCCGATCGTCCAGTCTGCTTCATTCAGGGGCCGCCGTCTGGGCAGCAGACACGAATCGGCCTGATCTGATGTTCTGCAGCACCAACAGGCACTGAAGGAATCCTCCAGGCACAAGCATCTTTTTCGATTTGGTAAACCCCGGTCGGGGAGCTGCACCTGCAATTGGCCCGCGAACAAAGTCATCTTACACCGGGGAATCATCTGTTGGGGCAGAAGCCTCGAAACATGGGAGGGCCCCTGGTCTTCGGGCTACCACCCTACGGTCTACGAGCCCAGGGTGGTCGATTCTCACTCGTTGGTGGGCCTGGCGGGATGCTCATCTCCTTTCCCCGGACTGGTAACTATCGGAGGCAATCCCTGCACGATGGCCCTCCTCAGGGCACCAATGGCCACTACGCGAGGAGATCGAGTTGTCCTCGACTAGCGCACTCAGCCTCTATTGCGACGTTCAACCGAGGTGAGGTGCACCCCATGCCGGTGCAGAATTTCTCGGCCGGCGTCGTCCCATCCCACCAACGAGCCTGAAGAAAGACATTGTCTTGTGGAGAGACGTCTTATGTGTCTGGGTTGTTTTCGATCTGGCAGGGCTGCAGGTGGCCCCCCGGGGGGGAGGGAGGTAGGGAGGGAAGACCAACTGGTGCGATCATAAAGACAGAATGTTCGTCCCGTCTGCGGAATCCTGTCTCCTCTTTCTTGGTCAACTGTTCCTTTCTCTTACATCAGCCGACACTGCCATGGCGGCGATACTACCGACCACGTACCCGGATGCAAGGCAGCAAGCCCATAATGGGGCGGCGGTGGACAACATCGACCACTCTCTCGATGGAGAGTCACGATTCGGCGAGATCGTCGCCATCCTCATCGTTGGCTCGGTACTATCATCAGTTGCGGTTGGGCTCAGGGCGTTCACGAGACTGTGTATGCTTCGGACGTTTGGGATGGATGACATTGTCATGATAGCGGCACAGGTAGGCCGATTGTTCTCAATCCCGACTTGAAGAGGACAAAGAAGCTGATGGAATTTCCCAGGCACTTGCACTTGGCTCTGCAGTAGCTATTGGACTGGGTGAGTCGATTCATGATTCGATATGATGCCGGGCAGCATTCTAATGATCAACCAACAGAGGGACAATACGGCCTTGGATCTCACTCATGGGTGCCGCCTCCCGAGGACTACGTCCCATACATGAAGGTACACCTCCTCACCCAAGCGTCTACTTACATGCAGTGTGCTCATCGTGATGTTAGTCATTCTACAGCTCCGTCGTTGTATACAACATCGCCATCTGCCTCGTCAAGATCTCGATCCTCTTCCAATACCGCCGAATCTTCGCCAATGAGATCATGCAAAAGTTGACCATGGGAGGGCTGATTTTCATGGGACTCTGGACCTTTACGCTCTCTATTCTTCTGCCTCTGGTGTGCTACCCAGTCGCCAAGTTCTGGGACGACAGCATAGAGGGCAAATGCCTGGACTATTTGACGATTTGGTACGCGATGGCAGGCGTCAACCTGGTGTCCGACTTCGTCATCTTCAGCATGCCCATTCCCGTCATCAAGTCCCTCCAGCTCCCACGCCGGCAAAAGCGCATGCTACTCCTGGTGTTCGGTCTCGGGTTCTTGTAAGTCAGAACAACATACCAAACAGCTGCATGTGTGAGTGCACACATCAGGATCTAGTGCTAATGTCGATCCGTGTCACAGCACTTGCATCATCTCCGCCCTTCGGATCCGAACCCTCCGCGTCGCAGCCGATACTAAGGACCCGTACTGGGACAACGTGGATGCAGCCACATGGTCGTTCCTGGAAGTCACCATCGGAATCTTGGCAGCATGCCTGCCCACCCTCCGACCGATCTTCGTCTCCCTCCTGCCTCGGATCTTCAACGGGTCCTCTTTCCATGGCAAGAGCAGCGGCAGACCATCGAGATACGCGAACCCCTATGTGCAAGCGAGCCACCATGACAGGGCCACCGGGCCGTTGTACAAGAGCCAGCAACCGCCGTCGTCGAGCAGCACGGAAGGCCTCAATCACCATGAGGATATCGAAATGGGCGCTCGTGAGGCTGAGCCATCTAAGGATTACACGGTCACCGTGACTGCGAGCAGATCGAAGAGCCCCGAGAACAAGCTGAACCGGTTGAAGAGCCAGCGGGACTCTGGTGAAAGACAAGCTATCGGCCAGATCATGACAACAACAGTTGTGACACAGGAGGTGACGTTTGAGCGACCAAACAAATCTTGAAGAGGACGGGAAGAAGAATGAGCATGATGTTGAATGATTGAAGCCAATGAATAGAATAATTAACAATAATATTTCCTGGGGTTGAAAGAAATGCCACACCCAGACACCATGGTAACGTTACGGTGAACTTCCGCGTACGTTCGAAAATTTTTATCGTGGATGGATAACGCAGATGGCCTGGATTCTAGTACGAATACCCCAATGCGGATGCCTAGTTCATTCCCGACAGCGAGGGTAACAGAAATACATTGCGATATTCCGTAGGAGGAACTTTGGGAAGAATTGTGGGAAAAGCGGACAGAAGAACAGGCAGCCGTTTTTGGGCCAATTAAGCTTACATGGACGGCGAGCAGCCCACTCGACCTTCCATGTCCAGCTTGTAGAGCGAATCCCATCAGCAATAATCTGGCCAAAAAACCCCAGTTCCGTGCATCGACCCGCTCCGCATGCACTCCGCCAAGCATCCCGGGCCGAGCTGCTTGGCTTCCTCCGTCTCCCGACCCGGGATTCCGATTCTGATGCAGACCATCATCGGCAGAGGCGCAGGCTTAACTCTCCGATCGTTGACGGTAGTTGAAGGATCACGACCAGGGTTATTGAAGAACCGCCGCTGAGGAGTTTGTTATTGACGTTCTGAATGCCATTCGCGGCTTTGGCTGTTCCCCACTCCCCCTTTCATAAGTCCCATCGACCCTGGAGGTGAGGAATCAAGATCACTTCATGCACAATTGACGGGTGCCACAACACACCTCGCTTACACTCTTCATGAGTCCCGAGTTCTTAAGACTTAATCTTAAAAAATAGTCAAGCCTAACTGACCATGAGATTAAACTAGTGTAGAACTCGTTATCAGGCAGCAGTTTACCGTGGTGGGGGCGTCCGATAATCTTCCATACCGGCTGTCTTGGAGTCAAAGTTGCCATGATTATATAAAACCATTGGACCGTATCAGCTAGCAGTCTTTCTTGACGCCATGATCGACGCCGACGACAAGCACGCACATACAACGCCATGTATTGGTGGACAACTGCCCTGCTCCTCGCGGGCTCCGGCTTGCTCACAGAGACCGTTGCGTTTCCCGCAAACTACGACCATCGTCGCGATGACTCGCCCATCGAATCGCATCCGTTCGCGGATTTTGGGCCTGTCGGACCCTCTGTCGTGAAGCGCGCCGACAAGCCTGACTTGCGCATCTTGCCCCTCGGAGCATCCATCATGAGTGGTGTTGGATCCAGCAATGGCAATGGGTATTTAGATTGATAACGCCCTAAGTGTGATGTCAGCTAATATGTTCCATTTTAGATTGAGAAAACCGCTGAGAGATGCACTCAGGTTCGACGGTTACGAAGTTGACATGGTCGGCGGCAGGAATTCTGGTACTATGAAGGACCACGTATGTTGCTTCACCTGATACCCACGACTCGACTGTTAACATTGCCACAGGACCATGAAGCTGTTCCGGGAGATATTCTCACAGAAATCCGCACGCGGCTCCAGCACGCTCTCGGATACAAGGTAAGTGCCAACGCTGCTTATCCAGTGCGTGGGCGTACACTCAGCTAACTTTAGGTAAGGCAAACGTCATCATCATCAACGGAGGCACGAACGATGCGGTGCGAAACATCGACACTGGAAACGCGTACAGTCGAATGAACGATATTCTCAACGACATCTGGAACTCAGAAGACATGGGCGAATCTTGTGTTATCCTATCCACTCTCCTTGACACGTCGGACCCAACTGGGACTGTCCAGCGGATCACGATCAACAACCAGTACCGAACACTGGTGAACGACAGGAAGGGCGACGGCAAGTGCATAGTCCTGGCTGATATGGATCCCGAGGAGGGATCGCAGCATGGATGGATCAACACCTGGGGGGACTACACTGCCAACGAGAACCCTCATACTCACCCCAATGTAATGCTCAAACATAATCTGGTTGTGACGACTTGGCTAACTGCAGGCTTACAGGACGAGGGACATCGGAAGATGGCGTACATCTTCTACAAGGGCATCCTCAAAGTTCTCGCGACCGGTCAGGTGATGCCACCATCCGCCGAGTTTGAGGTGGCTGATCCAGTTTGCGACAAGTTCTCTGGAACTGGCCTCAGTCCCGGTGGGAAGACGCAAAGAGGCACTGGCAACGACGACGATGTCTACCGTCATTACAGCGAGGAGATGGGCGTGAGTGAAGCCCAAACGAGGACCTCATTTGAATGTCAGCTAACTCGAGCCTGGCAGATTGCTTGGACTGCTGAGAGTGAGTGGGACCGAGACCAATGGCGATTTGCGCGGCTGTTCTCGAAGAAGTACGACGACTTTGTAGCTTGGGTCAAAGTCAGCAGCACCGAGAACGTATTCGCTGTTTGGTGAGTTTAGACCAACCCACTCTGTAGGTTGCTGTAGGCTAATACATTGCAAGGGCGAATTCGGCAGACGGAAAGGGCGACTTCGCCCAGGTCTCTGACCTATATCCCGGCATGTACTGTGAGCCTGCCGGGCAATACTTCATCGATATGAACGGCGACGGGCTGGACGACTTTGTATACATTGACAGCAAGGGTAACGCACACCTGTCTATCAACAACGGCGACGGCAACCGATCAGCAGGGAAGCCACCTTCATTTACGGCTTTCGGGCAGATCAAGACTGCCGAGACATCCAGTCGATCTAATGTGCGCATGGGAGATATCGATGGCGATGGACGTGGTGATTACATTGTCATCGACAAGCTCGGCACCGTCAGTGTCTGGCGCAATGGCTGGGTGGACGATAAGCCGAAGTACTGGCAAGCCTTGGGTACTCGATGGACTGACCAATACACTCGGGACATTGCGGGAGTGAACTTCCACGACATCAATGGAGACGTGAGTTGAGCTTGCCTCTAACCTAGAACGTCTCGAAGGACTTGGACTAAATGATCATTTAGGGCCGCGACGACTGGCTTTGGACCGACAAAACTGGTGCAACAACAACCTTCACCAACAGCCGCTCTTGCAAAAAGGGGGTGGAAGGAAATGGCCTCAACGTCGCCTGGCGCCAGGGCTTCTTCCAAACCGAAGGCACCGGGCCCACGCACAAGGGTGTTCCTGGCTATGTCACCAAGGATGAGTCCGACCTACGCAAGCGTGTTCATTTCGCCCGAGTGTACGGCGGCTCATCTTCTTTCGGCAACCTTTCACTAAAGGATTACGTTTTCCTCGAACACACGAAGCTTTCCAATGGAAACCACAGCTTCAAGATGCGCATCTGGAAGAACACGGGCGGTGGAGCGTCTAAGCTGAAGATGGACGGTAATAAGTACTGCAACATGGTCGGGCACGAAGACGGTCGTTCTGATTACGTCTGGGTATGGTCCAACGGCAAGATGGAACTCTTTATCAACAGAGGCAAGAAGGCCATCTCTGACAATGATGCTGAGGGGTTCTGGGACTGGTCGCCTGGTGTGATCTGGACGCCACCCTCAGCGATGCATCGACTGGACCTACACCTCGCGGACTGGGATGGCGACGGCGCGTGCGACATCATCTACGTCAATCCCGAAACGAATGCGCTCAGAGTCTTCATCAACAACTATCCCAAGTCGAACAAATGGGACTTCAGCGAGACTTCCGCCCCGAGCCCAGCTTGCGGAGAGAAGAGAGGAGTTGGTATCAATGATTGTGGGTTTAACAAAAAAGTCCATTTGACGTGACGATGAGTGCTGATTATGCTAGTGGCCGTTCGCTTTGCGGATCTGACGGGCAATAAGCGAGCCGATTTCCTG
Source organism: Colletotrichum theobromicola (assembly GCA_014705045.1). Taxonomy (NCBI): domain Eukaryota; kingdom Fungi; phylum Ascomycota; class Sordariomycetes; order Glomerellales; family Glomerellaceae; genus Colletotrichum; species Colletotrichum theobromicola. The sequence goes on along the minus strand of JABGLZ010000029.1, from coordinate 22,850 downwards.
TGCCTCCGTCCAGACGGATATGTCTCGGGAGCGCTCCACCACAACGACGGAAGCTTCAAGGATGTCGGCCAGATCAAAGTTGCCGAGGGCCACGACCGAGCCATGTTGCGCTTTGCCGACGTCAACGGCGACGGCAAGGACGACTTCCTCTGGATCGAGAAGTTCTCGGGCGACACGTGGGTCTGGTACAACGGCGGCGAAGACGGCAGCCGACCTTTGGGATCTGCGTTTTACTGGCGCAAGCAGGATGAAAAGGCTTACGCAGGCCTTGCTGCTGGCACTTGTCTCTTCTACACCGACTTGTCAGGCGACTGGCGTGCCGATGAGCATTACGTGCTTGAGTCTCTCAACAACATCGCCGAGACGTCTTTCAGCCCGGCATGTGGTCTGAGCAACGTCGAGGGCGATGATCCAGAGGGCGTGGTCGACCCGCAACTCCCCGTGAGACCAGACGACGACGGGGACGATGAGGTTCCCGATGGTGTCTGTGCCTACCCAATCCTTGGCACGACGCAGTTGACGCTGAAAAACACCTGGGAAAATTCAGGCGCTGCCGACCATCTCAACAAGTACTTCAAGACGCATGGCACGGATGGCTGGTCAACAAACTATCTGTATGATATCCTCGGCACCCAGCATGACTGTGGCGGCATCTTCTCGACAACCTGCACGCCGCCGACTTCGCAGTGCTCCACATACGACCCCAACGAAGCATTCTTTGTTCACCAGCAGATTGCCAACTTGCACAGCGGAATGTTCAAATGGTGGGGCATGATGGTCAACGATAGCGTTAGCGCTCTCGGCAGCGACATCACAGACATCGTGGACACGTACGGCACTCCCAACGATGATCCCGTCACCACGCTGAACATGCTCGTCGGCCTCTTCACCAGCCTGGCGGGCATAGCAGGAACAATAGAGGACGCCTTGCCTGGAACCACGGCAGCTGGTCTCGGGAAGTTTGTCAACCCGATGACTTTGATAGCAGGTGTCATTGCCATCACGGCCACCAACGACTTGAACGAGCCCACTATCGACCCTGAGGACCTCGAGAAGGATCTGAAGAAGAGCTACACCAAGATGTTCTCGGCAATTTCGGACAGGGCGAGGAGCACCCTTGAAGCCACGTTGAATGGAAAGCCTCTTTCCGGGGAGATGCTCGAGAGAGCCGGCGCAGCTTCGATGCAGGAGTATATCCAGCATCAGTTTGCTGATGGCGCATGGTTGAGTTCGGAATTGATTGGAAATTTGGTTGACGTCATGGCGCAGAATGTCTTCCAAAAATTCGTAAGTTTCGGCTCAGCGCCGTACCTGCATGCAGAGCAATGGTGGCTGACTAGTCGCACAGAGAGAGTACGCCTTGGTGAAAGCCCTCAAGACCAACAACAAGAGGCAATACATCTTCATCGTCACAGGACCGAAAGCGAAGGTGGTATACAACGTGGGTCATGTTCATACCAACGAATGAGCTGGGAAGCTGACCGAATGCCGCAGAACGAACTGGTCTACATGAGCCAAGAGGCTTGCGAATCAATGTCAGCCCGAGTTTGGCACGATGATGTGAGTTGTCCCCAAGAATACCGAGCATGAGCAATCCCTGACCATCTGTTGTTAGTTGTGCCTTGCGATGGGTTATACCGAGATCAACGTTGCCGACAAGCAGGTGTGGAAGCCTGTCGGGGACAGCGAAGCCGACGGCATGAAACAGTGGATCAAAGACTTCCGCGCAGCCATGGTCAACAACTACGAGTGCTACAAAAAGAAGGGGTCTGATGGCAAACTGGATGACCCGGAGTTTCCGGCGCCTTTTGACGCGACTGCCACGATCGAGTATCCGCAATGCTTTTGGAACATTTGGTCTCATGAAGATCTTGACTAGAAGGAAGGGAATGGTGGATTACAGCTGAAAGCTTTTTGTCTTCTTTGTACATATTTCGACTTTGCATCTCACACTCCATCGAGTTTCTTTTGTCAACTAATAATACCTAGTATCAATCTCTTATTTACAACGGCTAATCTTCGCCTAGTCTTGCGCGAATGACGGCCCTGTACCCAGGAGCTCTTCGGCTAGAGCTCGGCTCACAGACCAGCTGCTCTTACCTTGGCCAAGGACTTTCCAGACTTATGCAATTTCAAAGAGGCCACCCGGGAAACCAACATGTGCTGTTCTCCCGCCATTCCGTCTCGCCCCAGCTTGCTATTAGCTAGTCTACGGTCAGTAGTGTCTTGGCTCCCCCAGCGAAGACCTAGGAGGGTGGGAGCCGCCACAGGTACTCCCGAAGATTCCCCTGCGTTTCCGAAGATGTCCCGCCCCCAGGGTCAGTTTCGAGTCTTGTGATGATCAAGAGGATAACCGCCACGACTCATATAAAAGGAGAGTCTTTGATTTATGATTGTTTGCAAATGGTCATACTGGGCTTACAAAGATCCTTTTCCGTGCCATATGATGGCGTTAGGAACGAACGCCACGGTCGCCAAGACTGCGAAAACTCCTTCCGGTGATATAGGGCGTCATGTAGGGCGGGACGACTACGAGAAGATGATATCTGGCCAGCCGTGGGTCCTATCTTGTCATTCGTCTGTCACCCTTGCTGACAAATGCAAGATTTGACTGTTTAGCCCCAGCACTGACTGACTTGAGAAGAAGCGCATGTCGGAGAATACTCAAGTACAACAGCGGCCTTCCTTCACGTTCTTCGGCTGTGGCAGAGCCTGTCTTTCGAAATGCTCTACTTGTAGAGATACTCGGGAAGGTTGGTGAGGCCCCGTGGATCGAAGCCCCTTTGACAGTTAGCTACGGCTGCAATATTGAGGTCGGAGACGGTTTCCTAGCTCAATCAAAGTACGCGCTCCCTGTGCCTAATTTTGTGTAGCATTCGCAAAAGACTGACCATGATAGTCTCGTGATTCTCGACAGTGCGATGGTAAAGATCGGTCACCGCGTCTCCTTTGGACCATCTGTTACGATCATGACGACAATGGACAGCAGGGGGCTCGCCAATTCATGGCAGCAGCAGTATGCCCAGCCAGTCTTCATCGGAGATGACTGTTGTCTCGGTGCAAACGTGACCATTTCCCCAGGAGTGTCAATCGGGAGAGGCTGCAGAATCGCTGCAGGCAGTTTCGTACGAAATGACGTGCCGGATTTCTCAGTGACAATGGGAGGCCCAGCCAGAGTTGCTCAGAAGAGTAGCTCAAAAACGAGGTGAATAGGAATCCATGTCTGAGCTATCAATACTTCAACTCGATTCTGACTTCCTTTCCCCTCAGAAGTTATGTTTCAATGAGGGTAACGAACACGACAGTTGACAAAACGACAGCCGATGTATCTTAGTCGCGTGACTAGCACCACACTCGCTGGCATCGGCAACTTCGCAGTGCTCTTGTCGCGGTGTAGGCCGCCGTTCAATTGTCATGCTCATCTGGGCTGATCAAGAAAGAGATTTGGTGGGCCTCCCGCGAGTCTGTCGGCCCTGCATTCCGTCAGAAGTGGGCCAAACAGAACACGGAGTTCTTCCCGAGCGCTCGCCCAGCATACTGTCTTCCGGACTTCAGCCGGGACAGACGCGGTCCCGGCCAATAGCTACCAGGGTCGATTTGTCTTGGGCAATTCTCCGCTTGGGTTTCGGCTGGCTTTGGTGTTCAGGGGTACACGGTCTTTCTCTTGGCCTCTCTGGGCGGATGCCGTGACATCCACGTCTACGGTCCGTTCTATCTCCGGATGCAGCTGTTCGAGTACGAATAGAACGGTGCTGTTCCGAGGCCTGCTTCCGAGCCTGATCATAAGCCAGCGATCCGACCTGACGGTTGCTTGGCGCCGAGTGGCTCGATGTCGCCAGCCCAGTTCGGAGCAGCCAAAAGTGGAACCCTACGTCTGCTTGGGCATCGGCGCCCGTTCGAGCGCATGATGGCAACATCACTCCAGGTAAGTGACAGTCTTTACAATGAGGCTCAAAAAGTTGTTTCGAATTGAAGCGCTGACTATGTCACTTCAGACTAGCAAAAGTCAAGTCAACTTCATGATGAACTAGCTTACTGCTAACACTATCGTCGCAATGTATCCACTGGCAATGACACACAAACCTGTGACATTCATCCTACTTACGTCTCGGACTCTCGCACAACCCGAATCAATGGTTGCTGAGGGCAATAGTCTTCCAACCTGAGCATGTTGGCGCTTCCAGCTGCCATTCGATGCTACGTCAAGCTAGAAGGGCCGTATATCAACCCCGGTCTGCATCATGGAGACCCCACAAGCTGACATCCACACCTAAGGTGAGCGGCATGGCATCGCGCCCCTTTTACCGCAGTCCGCGCGCAGCAATTGCGATGTCTAGAACATGTGTCCCACTGAAGTTCCGATGAGGGTGGAATCTCTGGGGTTGGATGGATTCTCCGGGGCTGGGCCACAGTGCTTCGGGCAACCCACTCGCTGGTTCAACTCTGACGACATGGAAGCCAACAGTGGTACGGTTTCTTGGCCTCGGCCGTGTTCTTCTTACCCAAGAAATAATTGCGATTTAAATCCCGGAAGCTGCTTCAGATCTCATACCAACGCTATTCCGCTTGTCCCTCGTCATTTCTATCGAATTTCCAAACCCCTTCCGTGTTGTTCGGCGACCCCACATAAGCGTTGGCATGAAGCAACCGTCAGCAGGAGAAGCCAAGGCCGTTGGCCATGAATTGGCCAGTGTCCTTCCCAACGATGGCCTCCCATGGTGGAAGAAGAGTCACCTAATCAAGCTCAACTTCTGCATCGTCTCCTTCATGCTGTTCACCAGCTCAAACGGCTTCGATGGCTCTGTCATGAACGGCTTTCTGGCTTTGCCTCAATGGAAAGACTTCATGGGCAATCCCACTGGAGCATGGCTTGGGTTCATCAACGCCGTGTACTCTCTCGGAGCCGTCATTGGTTATCCACTCACAGCGATGCTCTGCAACCGCTGGGGCCGTAAAATCGGTCTCTGGCTCAGCGTGTTCGTCTCCTTGGTCGGCACTGCTCTGCAAACCGCCGCGCCGAATCAAGCGGCGTTCATCATCGCCCGTTTCTTGATGGGAATTTCCCAAGGTCTTTCTGTCGGGGCCCCCCTGCTGATCGCCGAGAACGCGTTTCCAACCCACCGTGGCATTGCTTCAAGCGTGGTAAGTCAAGCATAGGTGTCTTTTCAGCTTCGTTTTACAGGCTGCTAAACTAATGGAACACTAGTACAATTCGGGCTGGTATGTCGGTGCAATTGTTGCGGCGTGGGCGGTACGTTATCAGCCCTTTTCATTCTGTTTCTCCTATGGCCGAGAACTGACGTGAGCTAGACCTTTGGCACAAGAAACATGGAGGGCTCAATATCCTGGCGTATTCCCTCCGGCCTGATGGCACTTTTGCCCGTTATGACTGTACCCGCTTTGTTCATCATGGATGAGTCTCCTCGATGGCTAGTGTCTATGGATCGTGCGGATGAGGCAAGAATGAACCTCGCTAAGGCTCACTGCGGCGGCGATGTCAATGCACCTCTTGTCGCATTCGAAATGACCGAGATCGAGGAGACCCTGAAGGCTGAGAAGTTTGCTAATGAGAGCACTTCCTGGGCTGATCTATGGTCTACTCCCGGCAACCGTCACCGTCTTTGGATCTCTGTCTCGTTGGGCATCTTCGCCCAATGGTCTGGTAAGTCAATGTTAAGTCAAGGCCATTGCAAGGTACTAACAAAGGTGTCGTGTAGGAAACGGAGTGGTGTCGTACTACTTGGCGATCATTTTGGAGTCTGTTGGTATCACCTCAGTCACGGATCAGACACTCATCTCCGGATGCCTTCAGATTTGGAATCTAATCTGGTCCGTGGCGGCTGCCATATGCGTCGACAAAGTTGGGCGCAAAGCTTTGTTCATGGCCAGCGGTGTCATCATGCTTGTCTCGTACATCATTGTCACGGGTCTATCGGGAAGCTTCGCGACCAGCGGGAATGGTCCTACTGGAATTGCGGTTGTTCCATTTTTGTTCATGTGAGTCTCGATGCTTGCCTCTGTTGTTAGTCTAGGCTAATTGGTCTATAGCTACTTCCTCGGGTACGATATTGCCCTTACCCCTCTGGTAATCTCGTACCCCGTTGAGATCTGGACATACCAGATGAGAGCTCGCGGACTAGCAGTCTGCCAGATGGTCTCGCTCGGCGCCATTTTCTTTAACACGTTCATTAACCCCATCGCCCTGGACGCCATACAGTGGAAGTACTATTTTGTTTTTGTCGCGATTCTTGTTGCAATGCTGGTGACGGTGTGGTTCACTTACCCTGAGACTCGGGGACGAACACTCGAGAGCATTGCCTGGCTGTTTGATGGAGACGAGGCGAACGTTGGCATTGCCACCGCTGAAAATACACTCAAGAGCACCAGTCAGCACATTGAAGACCATACCACAGATGAATCTCAGGAAAAGTAGCGATCGGAACTGCCAAGCTGTTTACCTATTAGAGTCATTAAGCTCACACAGCTTGCAGCGATTATGAGTCAGAGTTGATGGAAATTTCATATAGGGGACTTGTTAAGCAACAAGCGTCACCTCAATTCTTCTATCTCTGATGGTTGCAATCATAATGCTCCCAATAATTATTCAATGGTATGACGAAGTATTATGGCCCTGTTTGTGAAAGCCTCTAGGTTTTGGTCGATTTATCTGCATCCACCTTGCTTTTGCTCCCACCTCCGAAGTCATTAGCTTGGGCGGACGAAACTACCATCATCATCTAGATATTCCTTGGCGATCACATCGACAGCGCGTCTCAATCTCTTCACAGATTCTCGGACCTCTTCCTCCGTCACAATGAAAGGCGGCGACACCACAACTGAATCCATCTTCCAAGTCCCGGGGAACCCCATGTTCTTCAGCACAAGAACGCCCTGATTTTCAACCGCTTCATCCACCACTCGATGTGAGAAGTCATCGCCCATCGGGAAAGGTGTGCGCGTCGCCGGGTCGCGCATGAACTCAACAGCCCACAGGAGCCCACGACCGCGGATGTTGCCTGTGAGTGGATGCTGGCCGAGCTCTTCATGTAACAGCCTCCCAAGAAGCTCGCCCTGTTTTCGCACGTTTGAAAGAAGGTCTTGCTCTCTGATAATCTTTTGAACCGCGAGCGCGGCCGCGCATGATGTCGGGTGTGCCTGGAACGTGTGTCCTCCTGCCAGCGCGCCTTGTGGCGTAGCAATGGCGTCGAAGATACGTTGATGAACAAGAACTCCAGACACCGGAATGAAGCCACCCCCAAGGGATTTTCCAATCATCTGAAGGTCGGGTCCACGGATGTCCTCTTGCTGCCAGGCATGGAGAGTACCCGTCCTTCCCATTCCGCATAGAACTTCGTCAAGGACTAATAATGCTCCATGCTTGTCGCATATTTCGCGTACAGCTTTGAAGTAGCCCTTGACTGCTGGAACTGACGCAAGTGTCGAACCGGCAACCGTTTCGGCGACGAATGCAGCAACAGTGTGAGGCCCAAGACGCTGAAAATCCGCTTCAATCTGGTCGACTAATCGCTTTAGATACGCTTCGTCAGACTCGTTATCCATCTTGCCGCGATAGGAACAGCAGGCATCCACGAAAGAAACGTTGTCGGACATCCAGTGCCGATAGATGTCACGGCGGCCCTCGTGTCCAGTGATACATAAAGCACCAAGAGTATTTCCGTGGTAGCTTTGCTTCCGTGCGATGAAGTTGATGCGTCGCTTCTCCCCCTTTGCAGTCCAATACTGAGTAACCAGCTTTAGCATAGCCTCAGTTGCTTCGCTGCCTGAGCCCAGGAAAACAGCTTTGCTTAGACCGCCGGGGTTGCCTTCAAGTATGTACGAAGCTAGCTCTTCCGTCGTGTCTTCGCAAAAGCCGCCGCCTGAGAACAAGTAACCTATCTTGTTGAGTTGTTTGGTGACGGCTTCAGTCACCTCGGGCACGTTATGCCCAAGACAGGCCACGCCAGGCCCGCCCGTGGCGTCGATGATAGTTCGCCCGTCATCGAGGGTCAAAGTCGTCCCCGAAGCTGAGACTATGCGCAGAGGCTTTTGGGAAAAGGAGCGGTGAAGAATGCTTGAACTTTTGAAAAAGTCGTTGAGGGCCATTGCATAAGAAGAAAAGATGGTTCATGAATGTTGTGCTTGCAAGTCAAGTATTTTGGCTGGAACAAGTTAATTATGTGGTCGGTGATGGCTTATGAACAACAACTAATAGAGCTTTTAATTACAAATGCCAGTCAAAGCCATTTCAAGAGAGCGATATCGGGAATCGAATTGATTGACTTAGGGCTTCATCAAGGGTGAAGTCCCGAACTTGTGCCACTAGCGGTGCTGGGCTCCCAACAACAGCCAATCAAGAAATGTGCGCCGGAACCGCCTGGCTAAGCTGCTTGCTCCGCTAGATCTGGGCAACTGGGGTAAACTTCTACACTAATTATTGGTGGACATAGGCTGGCAAGGGGAGCCTAGTCACTGATGACATGCTTTATCGTGCGAGATATGATCCCGGTTGTGCTTTCATGTTATCAGCCAATCACAAAATGCCCGCCAGAACCGCCCGGCTAAATGCAAGCGTGTGAATATCCTCAATTACACAGCTCTTTTACACTAGGCAGGGTCGTCATCGCGATACAGTGACCGCTTTGACCGCCTCTAGAGATTCGGGGTTACTGAAATCTGAGAACCATAGGCCAAGGGGCAGATATCGTTGCGTGATTCAGAGAATCAATGTTGGTAATCTTGAGGAGATACCTCCGATAAAGCGAAGCAAACTTATCTGTGCAAGGAAGAGGCTTCGGTCTGGACAGTACCGAGAGATAAGACTCGAAACCACACCACACCATATCGTTCAGCACCTCAAATTCTTATTCAAATGTCCTTATGAGACGTAGACTCCGTAATATTCTTCGTAAATTATGTGTAGATGAACACATTTCCCTTTCTTTCTTTTTGCTTGTTGCCTCGGGTTGAGCGCTCAATCACGTCCCGTCGTCTTGGCCCGTAATACAAATCAGGCTCGGTCGGTGTGCAAGACTATTTGACGTCCGCCAACATGTCTGACCCACTGCGAATACCGCCTGAAGGCTCTCTTGAACAGAAACGAGCCATGGACAAGGCGGGACCAAGAATTGACTTTGAGTACGGCGATGTTCAGAGTGGCCATGTGAATGCTTCCGACCAGACCCATCGAAGACTCAAACCTCGTCATATCCAGTTGATTGGAATCGCAGGCACGATCGGCACTGCGTAAGTACCTACGAACTCAAGTTGGCAGAGACCGGAAAGCCTTGTCTAACGTGGCCGACAATCGCAGACTATTTGTTAACATTGGAAAGGGCTTGCTGAGTGGGGGTCCAGCGAGTCTGTTCATCGCGTACTGCTTATGGTAAGAGCATATTGCCAACTAATTGTCTGTTAGCTCAGGCTGACGGATACAGGTGTCCCGTTGTGCTTTCCATTTCCCTCTGCATGTCAGAAATGGCGACGTATCTCCCGGTCTCTTCGCCTTTCATCCGCTTTGCTGGCCGATTTGTCGACGAGTCTTTCGGCGTTGCAGCGGGGTACAATTTCTTTCTTTTTCAAGCGTCGCTGTGTGAGCAAAGCCCCCTGAGCAACCCTCTTGCCCGGTGCTAACATACCGTAATAGTGCCATTTGAGATCACCGTCTGCAATGTCGTGATACGATATTGGACCGAGGCCATACCCGTTTGGGCCATCTGCCTCATCTTTCTCACGCTCTACGCCATCCTCAACTTTGTCGCGGTCAAATTCTTCGGCGAAGCTGAGTTCTGGCTCTCTCTGGGAAAGGTCATTCTTATTGTCGGCCTGATATCCTACACATTTGTCGTCATGGTTGGTGGGAACCCAAGACATGATACGTTCGGGTTTCGCTATTGGTACGACCCCGGCGCATTCCGGGAACTTTATCGCGAGGGCTCTCTCGGGCGCTTTCTTGGTTTCATGTACTGCCTCATCCAAGCCGCCTTCGTCATCGCTGGCCCTGAGTACGTCTCGATGACTGCAGGTGAGGCCGAGAACCCAAGAAAGGTCCTACCGAAGGCGTACAGGTCGATATTCTGGCGACTGACAACTTTCTTTGTTCTCGGATCCCTCGCTGTTGGAATAGTCGTGCCGTCTGGTGATCCGAAGCTGAAAGAGGCATACTCGAGCAGCAAGGGAGGCGCCGCTGGATCACCGTATGTCCGGTCGATGGACATCCTAGGCATTCCTATCTTGCCTCACATTGTCAACGCCTTGATCTTGACATCAGCGTTCAGCGCCGGTAACAGCACGACCTACTGCGCAACACGGACTCTGTACGGCATGGCTCTTGAGGGGAAGGCACCTCGATTTCTGGTCAAGTGTAACAAAGCTGGTGTGCCTTACTACTCAGTTGCGGTCGTCATGTGTTTTGGCGGTCTCTCCTTCCTGCAGGTTTCCAACTCGACCGCCGTGGTCCTCAATTGGTTCATCTCTTTGGTCACGGCCTCCCAGCTGATCAACTTCTGCGTCATCGCCTTCACGTTCACGCGGTTCATGAAAGCATGCAGTGCTCAAGGAATTTCCAGAGACTCACTTCCTTACAAAGCGCCGTTCCAGCCATACACGACTTGGTTCGCCTTCACTTGCTGTTCCATCATGGTCCTGGTCGCTGGATACAGCATCTTTATCGACGACAACTTCACTGTACCCGATTTCCTCTTTCAGTACATGATGGTCGGCGTTTTTCCGGTGGTGTTTGGTTTCTGTAAGATATTGAAGAAGACGAAGTGGCTAAAGCCTACTGAGATCGACCTGACGACCGGCGTATGGGAGATTGATATTTACACGGAGAACTTTGTGTCCACGCCTTCAAAGACAGCGTTTACACGAGGACTGGACAAAGTATTTAGTTAATTGTCTGGAAACAAGAGTTTTGGAGGTGAAACTGGTGTAGATAATATTTTAATGATTGCCTTTCAGATTGATGCCATACTTTCGACAGCTGTTGGTGTGAGATATGACATCAAACGATGGAAAGTTTCCACTGCCTCCTATCCAAAACGTCACGCCAATCAACTTCCTTATGCAATAGTCGAAGTTGCCAGAGCTCTTCGAGAACTCTCAGCGCGCAATCGTAGTTGTAGAGGTGGCGAGATACCACGATTGACCTCATCTTTGTTCTAATGGCCTCGATATCGTCTGGGTGGCTAATCTCACCGCCGCAGATGAAAAGGGGGAAGAGCAACGAGCTTTCAACAAGACTTTTATGGGGAACTCTGCGTAGTCTTTCAATGATACCGTGAGCCAGTAAGGGAGTTTTGGTCTGAAATTCAGTGCTGCTTGGCAAGTTGCGCCGCACTACTCGATGAAGATGAATTAGGGCGGCATTGCGGTACATCTCGGCAAGGTCTACTAAATCGTCGGACTGGTCAGCCGCGTCGCAGTTCCAGCCCAGTAACTGCGATTCCAGCTTCAGGGCTCTCTCTAGAAAGGCAGTCTCGACGAAGGCCCCGTGAAGTCGCAGCTGGATCATGTCGGCACTGAGCACGCTGGTCTCCGAAATAAGGAATAGCAATCGAGAGCCAACTCCGAATAAGCTGTCCGGAGGCTCCTTCTCTCCAAAGCACCAGTAATGCCCTGCTACCACGAGAGGCCGAGTATCTGCGGCCACTGCTGCCATGATATCATGGTAGGCGAAACTGCGTAGTAGCCATTGGCCCTCGAAGGAGGAAAATGGACTGGTATCCCATGTTGCGTCTCCCTTGTCGCAAACAGACCGCATAACCTCATAAGCACCAATTAGATGGGTGAACCATTGCCTGGTGTCGCCAGATATGCTTTCCAGGGCGCACTGTACCAGACAACAGGCCATCTCAATCTCCGGCTCTCGCTTTGTGGATGAGATCAAGGTTGTGAGTGATCGCAACGCCCTTCCCCGGCATTGCAGAGCCAATCGTTCGTATGAGGCTTCCAACTGAGCTAGATGGGTCGACGACCAAGCTATAATAGTGTCAAGGAAGGCTGGCGAATCCATGGCAAGTGGCAAGAAGACTGATATAAAGCAGTTGTTTTCCAGGTTTGTGGTGATCAGTGCGGCGAGGGTCTGGGTGTAATATCGCAATACCACCCTCCTTTGAGCCGCGAAATCCTCAGGGATCTGGATGCTTCCATGTTGCAACCAGAAGGCTGAAATGTCTGGAGACCTGGTGATCAAAGACGCAGACGGGCCACGGGATTCGTGGCATTCGGTGGAAAGGTCTTGAGGGGAAGATTTCCGTGGGCGACCGCGTTTTCGCGGCTGTTTGACATCCTCTCTGCGACAAATGAAATTCAGGCGATTGCATGCGCCGCAGATGGGATAGACTTGATCGCACTTCTTCTTGCTGTTCATTCATGTTGGCCTAGCTGTCGATGCGGGGAACAAACGATGAGACCCACCGATCACGACATGTCAGACAACCATTGCGCAGGCGTTCCCGCGCCATGCTCGCTTCAACTTCGCTAACCATGATGTTGACCTGTTGTTGTAGAATGCTGACGAAGCGACTGCCGGTTGGGAACGAAGACTAGACAGCCAAAGCACCAGACTTTGGGAGATGATTAAAGTTGGGTTCTCATACGCGCCTTATCATCAGCAGCCTTAGGGTCTTATCTATCTAACTAAGCGACATTGCAGATATTGGGGTCCTCTCTTCATACTTGTGAGCAGTCGAGCCCCGAACTTTGCGCTCCTCATTAGCTTCTTCTCGTTCAGAGCCACCACTGAAAGTCCACGTTAAAATACTGTTGCTTCAGTAAGCGGTTCCTGGCCATCAATATGTTTTTCGAAATGCCGCTGTAATCTTTTTAGGGGATTATGACGCGTGGAAAGCGCTAACTCATTTGCCTCACCTAACCCCCGGACGCAGCTGGCAGGTCTTCTGGCACGCGTCGTAGCTGATTCCGGCCAACCCCACATAGGCCTCGCCCTCCTACGAACCGTTCTCGCACAAGTCGTGGGAGCTATGTCATCCAAACCATTCCCGTCCGGGCGTTCGATTACCAAATCAGCGGATGATTAACTGTCTCACAACCAGTGGCATTTCCACTAAGACAGTTTAGTGTGAGCACGCCCCTGGTCTTGACTAAATCGGAACACAGCTAAGGTAAGACGCCGGGGGGCCGAGGGATGGCATCATTGTTTTCTCGATCTCCCTTGAAATTCAAACATCTATTGTCAACCTTCCTTGTCTTCCTAGCAATGAACACATCAAAGTCCCTTCATTCATGTCGTGATGCCACACTCCGCCGCCGACAGGAACCTCTGGCTGGCTTATGCCAACGCTGTTAAGGAGGCCATCCAGTTTGAGCCAACACATGGTACTGCCCTGTACCTCTCCAGCAAGGCCCAGAAGGGACCTTTTGCGTCACCTCGAATACCTCTGGAATATACCAACGCCGGCATCTACGAAGCTGCAAATAATCGACTCCGAAGAGAAGACCTCTTCTATCACCCCGACCCTCGAGATTCTTATGTGAAATCTCTCAGAACGTGAGACTCTTGGCGCTGAGAATAGGTGAAAATTAGCTGATTTCATCCTTGTAGTTTTCTTCAATCGGTTGACGCTGTAAGCGAGGTCTGCCAATCCGCTGCTGAGCGCGTGCCTCAACTGACTTACACATCTGCAGGGTGCCAGAGGCGATGTTGACATCAACATCGAGAGTTGTAACAGGGAGCTTGAAGATAGTCTTGATATCTATGAGAAATCAGCGGACAAGGCTCGCCGGACGTTCAAAAAGCACTCGGATGTCGGCATGACCGGTGATCTGACTTTTGCGCAATGGCACCAGACTAATGCGCCTGCGTTTTGCAACTCTATTCGAGATGTCGAGGTTGCATCTGCTGCCCTCCTAGCCGCAGGAGGCGTGCTTATTGGACCGCGAGCGCAGAAGTGGAATCAAGATTTAAAAAAGCTCCTACATGCAATGATATCAGAGGAGGAAATACCAGGGTGAGTTCAAGCAAGACCTCCACAATCTAGGCTCTGAGACTGTGGAGCTGACAGGAGGAAGGATGACGATGCCGATTGATATGGACTTTATTCTCAGATCGGGAGATAAAGCTCAAAAGCTGCTCAACAAGATTAAATTGCGTAAGAAGGCAAGTCCATCGAAAGTTGTGGCGTGTGTTCCCGCGTTCTATTGCCCCGACTACGAGAACGTGGTGAGGGATTGGATCGGTGTGGGTCGTCGCGATGAACCCGGCGATAGACTGTACGTCCGTTACGCAGAAGGAGAGATAGCGGATGAGAGTGGGTTCGGACACGAACAGCAGGGTGGTAATTTCAAGTTCACCTACCCACCATGGCTCTCATTCTATGTCGATGGACATGAGTTGCCGTTCAAAGCCGTCATTCAGGACAGCGACGTGGATATCACCCTGTCTTTTGACAACCTGAGAATTGTGAAAGTTGCCCCAGGCGCATGGTAGGTTCTGGCCGACTCCCTTTCTGTTTAGAGAGACAAGCTCTGAATCGTTTCGAACAGGAATCTGGATAACCTTGGTTCATCGTATCCTCGGATGAAGGCGGGCATTTCTACAGACACAACCAAGATCGCACAACCTCACAGGCTCGTTGTGATAAACAATCTAGTCTTGAAGATTTCATTCAGCGGTCGGCTCATTCCTGAGGTTGCGAAGCAGATAAACAGACTTCAGTATTATGGGGGCTTTTTAAAGGTCTTGGGGGTCTCTGCAGCGATAGATCAGGACAGGAGCACGGATCAGACGTCACATACAGCCACGTGGAATGCCAAAGACGGTGTTCTTGAGGTCATTCCGACCGTCGACGGAGGCTTCGCAACATTCATTGGAACCGTTGGCAAAGCGCTTTGAACATAGGTAGTCTTATTATGACACGCCTTGACCTCTAAGTAGTATACTCTTGTATGACACTGCGTGGTTCAACATACTTACCTAGGGGCTTATAATCCAGATCATACCCAAAAGCCCTGGGTCCACCGATGTCCAATCCGGCCTGAGTCTCTGTCCATCTCGGTGAACAGGTGATACCGATGACGGTGACTCGATATCCATACTTGAATTCTGGAACTCCAAGGGCTCTTCCCGATTCATTATCCAAGATGGAGATCAAATCCGGAACGGCCGCCAATATGCTGGTCTTTCCATCCTCGCTTGTATGCTCAGCCAGGATGTTCTCATTCTTGAACGGAACCTTCAGCATTCCACCTTGAGCTACAGCAGCAGCACGGTCTTTGACGCTAGCTGCCTCATCCTCGTCGCCGCTTTCGAAGGCAGCAATGTGAACCTCACCGTAAGAATGGCCCTTGAAAAGACGACGCTCAACACGCATGATCTTGCCTCTGAATAGAACCTTGGCTGCATCAGAGCCACCGGCTTCCTTGATGATAGATTCGGCGACCGTGCTCATTGTATTTGTTGCCTGGCATAGGGCTATGCATCTTCCGATGCGCCAAGCGAGAGACACGGTGTTGAGGACGCCGAACTTCTTGACCTTATCAGACGTTGTCGGCTTCGCGGCCATTCCCACTCGAGAGCCCATCTCGGAGCAGGATGCGCGGAGAGCACGGTCGACGATTTCATCATTAGGAGCCCTCGTCATAACGATTGTCTTGCCGTCGCCTGAGTCAATCGCACACGGGACTAACTCCAGAGGTGCGTGGACAGCCAAAGTCGTTTGCCAGTAGGTAGGGTACGCTCGCCCCATCCAGTCTCCATCAATGATGGGGCTGTCGAAGAATCTAGAGGAGCCTACAAGAAAGGGTTCGAGGCCATTGGCGCCACCGATCTCGAGACCCATAACTGCATCGAATTTGTCATGGCGCATGTACTCCATCAATGCCCGGAACGCATCGACTGTCTCAATAGACTGTAGCCGTTCAATAGAAACAGCAGGAGATCCCATGTGACCTTTCATCGCAGTCAGCATTGGTCAGTATTGGCTGACATTGGATTCAACTTACCACCCCAGTAAATAAGATCCTTCTCCTTCAGTGATGACGGCTCAATGACGCGCATTGTGTGTCCTTCTCGAAGCATATTTCGCAGTTGTATTTTGGAGGCTGCTGGGCTTCCGCCTCCAGCACAGCCGAGAACGTAGCAACCGTCGGCGAGGTAGTCCAAGTCCGTTTCGCTAATGACCCATTCGGGAACTCCATCATTGTTGATCTTGATGTTGGGCTTGTAGGAAGCCGGATCGACCTTCTCCTCCTCTTTTGTAGCACGGGTCAAGTCCTTGCTTGCCTCCGTCTGCTCCTCTTCAAAATCCTCGTCCATTAAATCGGTAGCATCGTCCAGTTTCGCGTGTAAATCGATATCACCAACGGCCTTCACCAAGGTTCGGACCTGGTTGGCCACATATTGCAACGGCATTGTCTCTACCTCGGCAATCTTGATGCTTTCAGGGATAGCGCCAGCAGCAATCGCTCGCTCAATCGCAATCTTTTTGGCGTTGTCGATAGCCTGACCTTCTGTCTGGTGGGTGGTGCCTTATACGATATCAACCGCACCGCAGACTCTTGCAATGGCGGCCCCAACGGCATTGGCGACGTCGTGGAATGGTGGGCGAATCAACCGTGAGGCTCCCTTGAGACTATCCGGCGAGAGTATGGCGCCGCCACCGACGAGGAGGACTGGGACTGGATCCGGCGACGTCTTGATGACATCCACAGCCCCTTCAAGTAGAGATTTGATCCGAGATACTGCCTCTTCGACGAAGCCCATCTCCAAGCTCTTCACCTTCTCGGTTGCGCCAACAACAGCCTTGCCTGCCGCTACTGCAACGTCCGTTGTGGTGCAGACGTCACCTCCAAAGACAAGTGCACGGCTCAAAAGCTCGAGTCCCACCGACTCCGGCCCGACTTTAACCTTGCCATCCACAGTTCTGACAATGGAGCCGCCACCAAGACCGATCGAGTGAAGATGGGGCATGGAATAGTTGACTCGGACCCCGGCAACGGTAACATATGCGGAAGCCTGTCTCGGCATGCCTGACGGAAGCAAGACACCAACATCCGACGTCGTACCGCCGATATCGACAACGATCGCGGAACTGTCACCGCCAGAATCTAAGCCGGCAAGATACGCCGCGCCTCTCATCGAGTTGGTCGGTCCACTCGAAAATGTGCGGATAGGAATCTTCGCCGCTGATGCAGCGTCCAAGATGGTGCCGTCGTTTTGGGTGAGGAATAAGGGACACGTGAGATTGAGTCTCTTGATAGCCAAGCGGAAACGGCTGACCGTCTTTCTCGCGTATCGCAAAATGGCGCCGTTCAAGATGGCTGCGTTTTCTCGCTCGATGAAGCCGATGCTAGCGCTGGCCTCTTTGCTGCATACCACATCGATCCCCGGAACCTCGCGCAGGATGATGTCGCGGACCTTCTCTTCCTGGCCGAAGACCTCGTCAATGGGCGAATACACGCCCGAAATGACAACGGCCCCGACACCGCTCTCGCGGATCTTGGCGCACTCAGCGACGACCTGGGCTTCAATGACGGGTGCTTCCTGAGAGCCGTCGATGTGGAGGCCTCCATCGACGATTCCGACATACGATTTGAGTACGGATGCCAGATCTGGAGGAAACTCGGCAAAGGCTGGAACCTCGCGAAGAAACGACTTGCTCAGTCGGAGGACGCCGACTTTCTGAAGACGCCGGACGTCGCGCTCAATGACGGCGTTGATGAAATGCGTAGTTCCAATTGTGACGCTGGCTATGCGCTCCGGGGAGTTTGTGAGATCGGCTGCCGCGAGAACTGTGCGTACTGCAGTCTCGATGCCGGAGGTTGCATCAGGGGTTGTTGGGGTTTTGAAGTGAGCTAGAATACCACGGCTTTCGGTGTGTTGGAGACTCAAGTCGATTGCCACTGCATCGGTATTCGTGCCTATCCCAATGCCGATCAGCTCACATTCTTTACGCACTGCGGAGTTCACTTAAAGACTACTTACCGCCAACATCGACGCCGATGCGTACAGTTCTGCGGGAGGGTGGCATTTCTCCCATGATGGCTTACTCCCAGAGATCGATGGTGCAACAGCTTTCTGGTAGGGCGATTGGAGAGCTCGGTTTCTCATTTAAACCCATGCGGTTTGGAACGACAATCTCGCAGAAGCATTACCCCGAAGATATAATTACGTGACTTGTTTACAAGATGTCGTGTCGTTGGAGGTCGTCTAACCGGGTCTGTCTAAGCGGATAAGCGGGTAAATAGAATTGAAGACAGAACCGCTGGCCTGGGTTACTAGATCATAGGCTTGCAATATCAACCATAAGAGAGGAGATACTGAGGGATATTCAGGCAGGTACAAGCGCGATGGTCCTCCAGAGGCATGCAGCTAATCATCCCGGCTGTCAGATGCCGAGGGGCGCCATGCGGGGTAGACTGGGTTATCCTGGGATCCTGGTGTTCGACAATTGCCTGAAGTTGCTCTTATCACCGGTGACCCCACAGACGGCGGTAAACTATGATAACAATCGCACAAGACGTTTGGTCTGAAGCCTTAGAGTTGGAGTCGCGACTCCAATGATAAGAGCTCATTCATCCGTCATTCATCCGTTATCAGGACCTGCGCGCGCGGCACGAGCTTTATCTGTGGAGGCATGCGATGCCAATGGCCCAGCATCAGGTGGACGCAGATGCAACGTCCCCTAGAGCGATAGCGTGCGGTCATGGTCGAATGCCGTCTAAAGTGTGTGGGCGGGTGCTTGTGGTCTCTCAGTGAACCATTCCCATTAAACTGAGCCCATGCCCTCCGAAATTCCTTGCGAATGACCCAAACTGTCGGGACTACGAATTGCAACATGGGTGTCAACGGTTTTCTCCGATGGCTGCGGCTGCCCGACACAGAGGTAGCCGAGTCCAACATCTGGATCAATGAAGACATTCGCCCAATGCCTCCGGACCGTCGAAGATGGACAACTTCAACATTCATCTCTTTCTGGCTGACCAACCAAGTTGCTAGTCAGTATTCCCTGGCCACCAGTGTGAAAAACGAGTTGGCAGCTGACTGATATGATGTAGTTTCTAATTGGCAATTGGGAGCATCTCTTGTTGCAGCTGGTCTTTCTGTCTGGCAAAGTGTCATCGCCATTATCATTGGCAAAATCATCATCGCGGTTGTGGCCATTGCAAACGGATGCGTTGGTGCAGAATGGCACATCGGGTTCCCGGTGGTGTCGCGCTACATCTGGGGCGTCTATGGACAATACCTTATTCTGATCCAAAGAATCATCTTAAGTCTGGTTTGGTTCGCCGTCCAGTCATGGACCGGTGGTTTAACCGTAGTGAACTGGTAAGTGCTGCCATTTATAGCATGAAACTCATCGCTGACTTGACTGGTCAGCTTGTCAGCAATTTTTCCCTCCTTCGAGTCGCTTGGCAACGTCTTTCCCGAGAACTCTCACCTCACTACCAAGGACTTTATTGGATGGATCATCTTCAACGTCCTGCTCATCCCGATTCTATACATTCGACCCGAGCGTATCCAGAAAATCCTCCTGGCGTTTAACATCATCTCGTCGGTGACCTTGGTGTCAATTATGATCTGGGCCCTGGCAACTGCGGGTGAAGCAGGATCCTTGGTACGACAAGGCTCGAAATCGATGACTTCCAGTGAGCTTGGTTGGCAAATCGTCCATGGAATCACAACTGTCATTGGGAGTATCGCTGTGGGCTTGACAAACCAGCCTGACTACTGCCGCTTCGCCCGGCGCCCAGGGGACCAGGTCTTTGGACAGTGGTTCAGCATCATCTTCTTCGGAGCCATCTTCCCAACATTTGGGTGCCTGGCTGCTTCCGCGACTGGAGTCATCTACGGCGAGCCAATCTGGAATCCTCCCCTGATTGTCCAAGCCTGGCTTGACAACAACTACAATGCCAAAAGCCGAGCCGGGGCTTTCTTCGCAGGCCTCGGTCTCTTGTGCATTCAGCTGAGCATCAACTCTGTTGACAATGCTTTCTCGGCCGGCATGGATCTTTCGGGACTATTCTGTCGCTACATCAATATTCGACGCGGTGCTTACATCGGCCTGGTGCTCAGCATCGCGCTGTGTCCCTGGGAGCTTTTGTCCTCTGCAGCAGTCTTTATCTCGGTGCTCTCCGCGTACAGTGTTTTCCTTGGGCCTATCATCGGCATCCAGATCTGCGACTACTTCATCATCCGTCGGCGCAAGATCAAACTGTCCGACCTCTATCATCCCAGGTCAGACGGGTCCTTCTACTACTGGAAGGGCATTAACCCACGCACCTTCATCGCCTGGGTCTGTGGCTTTGCGACTCAGTTGCCTGGCTTCGCAGCAAGTGTCACACCAAACAGCGTTCACGTGGCCGAAGCCTGGATCAACCTATACTACCTCGCCTTCCCTCTTGGTTTCACCATATCCTTCTTGCTGCACCTAGCCATCAACACTGTCTGGCCACCTCCAGAAGCCGGTGTAATTGATGAGATGGACTACTATGGCACATTCACAGAAGAGGAGGCTAGGAAGATGGGAGTCGTTACCCTCGAGACGGAGGTTATTGAGGGTTCGCCGAAGGCTGTGGAAGCGACTGGTTTCGACCAGGGTGCACGTGGTTGGCTTAAGTCAATGCTGAAATAGATGAAGACGGCATGGATTTAATCGTATTTCAGTTTTGATGCCCAAGCAGACTTGATATCGAACTGTTTGAATTTGAGCAAATCAGTACATTCTGCGGCCGTGCTGCAGCTACTGTTCACTCCCCTGTCCATGCTTTGACTATATATCTCATTGAAACAGAGAGGCTCAAGTTCTTTGATAGGCGGTTATCTCCACATCCGCTAAGACTACTCGATGATCCGAGTAGTAGACCCCATCGTCAAAACAATTTGACAGCACACCAAAGTTGTGAAACTCAATTCCTTTGTGAAACTCAGTCCCGGTTGCATTTGGATTCAAGACGAACAGATGGTCAATGATCGTGGGCTCCGCTTCCCCAAACGCAGTATATGTAAACGTGTTCCTGTAGTAATGGGACCTTGAGACGAGATTCTTCAAGTCCGGCATGCCATTAAGCTCGGCCGTTAACAACTTGTATGGCTCTTCGGCTGGCCCACTATTGAAGTGTTCAGGCGTATTTGACGATGCCGCAGGCGGAGTCCTTTGCCAGGCCATTATAGCCTGTATTTCAGACTTAGGCACTAGCCCCTGTCGTAGAAGTAGAAGTATACATAGCGTCACCGAGGTTATCCCTCAGGGATTAATATTCCCCCGTTCAGTTGAATAGGTTGATCGCATTTAACCTTGGGGCAGTATATCCCTTATCATAGAATCACGCTCTAATGAGCTTCTTGTTGCAGCTTTCGGCGGTCCACTGTTCTCATCCTCACATTGTCTTCTTCATGTCTCTGGAATGGAGCCCATCCCCTCGTCGCTGTAACCTGGGTTCTCGGGCCAAGCTTCAGTGTCAAGCAGGCCGATGATAACATTTGACTCGACTTCTTTGCCGTCTGCTTCATTGCTATCCTCGAGATAGGTGCTCTGGCGTAAAGAGGACTACCAGTATAGGGCTTCGTTGTCGACGAGGCCAAGAAACTGAGGGGTCGTGGTGGTATGGAGTTGAAACAGCCTGTCAGGCCTCACCGACAACACACTTCCCTGGGCGCGCAACGCTTCGGCTTGTGCCTCGGTGAGTTGAGCAGCGTATCCATCCATGACACTGGAGTAGGTGTAGAGAACAAAGGCAAGAACAAAGGCAAGATCCGCATCAATTGCGTGGAGTGAGGCTTGTTGCAAGGACCTTTGACGCGCGCCACTCATACGCTCTGCCTGCTCCATGTAAACGATGTACATTTAATTTAATCCTCTGCCGCGAACACTACCCCTATTACAAAAACTGCACTCAAAAGGAGCCCTCAAATGTGTTTGGTCATGGTACTGGAAACTCGGAACGTTCGACCTGTACACAGCTTTACAACAACAGTAGACTCTCTGCAAAAGAAGGTTTACAAAGCTAGGCAACAGGCAGGTTGCGTGGATTTTACACCGCTCAAGATAATGCGTCGCCTAAAGAGCCGGCGGGATATCGTCACAACTTTATTCGGTTGCCGGGCTTCCATTCAGAAAGGCTCCCCTCAGGGATGATGGAATGGCGCTTGTTCATAACTACCCCTCCGAGGTGGTCTAGATCACAATTACATTCGTTGTAGCCCAATGATATTACTGGAAACTTTCGTGCATGATTCAGTCAGGCAGATAAACTCCGCTTACATGCCGAGGAGTTGGACAAATTGGGCCATCGCGTTTTCTTCGGTCTTTTTACCTCTCTGGACTTTGGTTCTGATACAGAGGTGTATGTGTAAACTGCATACGGTTGGAATATTGCTATAGAGTAAACACAACATGGAGTAGGGAAGAACACAGAAGCCATAGAAAAGTAATTCTTTTCGTCGGAACCAAGCCATGACCAAAAAGTACCGACCGACAGTCGACTTTACCATTTCCCCTCCTCAAAGATGCTGTTTGAGTCATGCATTCTAGAAATCCGCTCAATCTCGCACCCGTCAAATTTCTTTTCTGTCCGGGGTGCGTTCCCATCCATACCTTTGGGACCAAAGTACGCAACTACACCACAACGAATTGAACGACACCACAGCACACTTCACGCAGCCAAATGTCTCCTCACGCAAGCCCTTCAGCAAGCGACGATGAAACGAAGCCGTGTCTAGTATCGGAAGGTACACACATCATCTCAGAATCAAGTCGATTACTCTCTGATGATGCCACCGTCAATGAGCCTAAGAATCATAGAGTTGACAGCACTGATACGGTCTTGTACGCGGTCATCCTTCTCTTCGCTAGCTCGGCCGGGTTGTGGACTATCCCCGCCACTCGCCA